>CAUYLG010012098.1:0-11798 GCA_963573385.1 Cacajao melanocephalus
AAGCCCATCAGACTCACAGCAGATCTCTCAGCAGAAACCCTACAAGCCAGAAGAGAGTGGGGGCCAACATTCAACATCCTTAAAGAAAAGAACTTTCAACCCAGAATTTCATATCCAGCCAAACTAAGCTTCATAAGTGAACGAAAAATAAAATTTTTTGAGAACAAGCAAGAACTCAGAGATTTCATCACCACCAGGCCTGCTTTACAAGAGCTTCTGAAAGAAGCGCTACACATAGAAAGGAACAACCAGTAAAAACAAAAAAACAAAAAAAACAAAAAAACAGAAGCTGCAATTTTCATCTCTGATAAAACAGACTTTAAAGCAACAAAGACCATAACAAACAAAGAGGGACATTACATGGTGGTGAAAGGATCAATACAACAAGAAGAGCTAACGATCCTAAATATATACGCACCCAATACAGGAACACCCAGATACATAAGGCAGGTTCTTAATGACTTACAAAGAGACTTAGACTCCCATACAATAATAGTGAGAGACTTTAACATTATACTGTCAATATTAGACAGATCAACGAGACAGAAAATTAACAAGGATATCCAGGACTTGAACTCAGACCTGGAACAAGTAAACTTAACAAATATTTACAGAACTCTCCACGCCAAATCCACAAAACATACATTTTTCTCAGTATCACATTACAGCTTTTTTAAAAGTGACCACATAATTGGAAGTAAATCACTCCTCAGCAATTGCATAGCATTTCGCAGGTTTAAATAAAATATCGGTTGGCTGCTTGTTTGTTATTTTCATCTCTTATTCCTTCGTGTCTCCATTGTTAAGCACAATTATTGGCATAAAAGAAGTTTTTCATACCCATTTTTAGACTGCATGCTAGCCTGGGCAATAGAACAAGAATCCCGTTCTCTCTCCCTCTTTCTCTTCCTCTTTCTTTCTCTCTTACATTCTTTTTTTTGTTTCTTTCACTCTCACTTTTTTTCCTCTCTTCTTTCTTTCAAAAATAAAAAAAAAATTTTAAAAATTAAAAAAAAATGCTCATCGTCACTGGTCATTAGGGAATTTTTTTTCTCATGATAATAGTGATCTTACTGTAGGTCTCTAGCCTCAACCCCTACCCTGCAGTTCACTTCCAAGTAAAATATGTGTGTATGAGTACATGAAAGGTGGTAAGGCATGGGGACTAGCTCTAGTCAGGCATGTGACCTTCTTTACTACCATTTCCATGAGAATGTCAATTGCATGTCCAGCTCAGTTCATAGTTAAACCATGTGACTCCTTACTCAACTGACTACATCAATGGCTATGCAAAAGGAAGTTATCCAGAAACATAATTTTGAACTTTGATGCCCAAATAGCTACCAAAACCTGGGCTAAGAGTAGTATTTGTGAGAAACTGACTTCCAGCCTTAACATTCTAATATCTGCTTCTATACTAAGCCAAATCATCAGAAAGATGTATATCAAATGTCCATCCTTCCTCTTATACATTTCCCCTTTCGTTTACCATTCCTTCCATATACTTTATGGAGATTATGAATTCATTATTTTTCCATTTTCATGCTGGTGGCTAAAAAAGTGAAACTTGTGGTGTATAAGCAAGTATATATTTATACTCCCTCAGCAAGTATATATTTCAGCACCATAGGTTTGCTCTCTTTGACTTAACACTAGTGCCATTTTATAGCTTTACCTTTCTTTCTCTTTCTCTTTTTTCTATTTATAATTTATTTTTCTTACTATGTCTTATTTAAACCTTTGTTTGTCTCCTTAAATACATTTTGGAATAAGATAGAGAACAGACAATAAATAGCTGATCTTCCTGCCTTTGAAATTGCCTCCCTAATATTTGCCCTCTCTACAGATACTGTGTGAAATTTCTAATATACACGTTTTATCATATCACTGCCCTCCTGAAAACTCCTTGAAGGGCCTCCATGATACATGGTACTGATTCCAAATTCATTGGTCTGGGGCCTCCAACATCTCTTTCTCCAAATCTTCTATCTTACTTAGAAGACAATGCAGCCTAGGAGTTAAGAATTCAAATTCTGACTTCACCCGGTACCGTATATTGGCCACTTGACAAATGTAACTCTTCTGGGCCTCAGTTTTCTCATCTGTGAAAAGGCAGTAACAGTAACTACTATACAGGTTATTGAGAAGATGGAAATAGTTGTTATACACAAAACATTAAGAATCATTTCTGAGAATCTTCAAAAGTGGCTACTGTTATTAATCTTTACTCCCATTCCCATTCATTGTGATCTGTTCATAACAAACTACTTGGAGTGACCTGTAGCTTCCTCTATATTAAATAATTCCTAAGACACTCCATGTTATGTTCTCAACCTTGTCTACATTTTATAGCAGGTGAACTCTTCTTTCACCAGACCCAGACCAAGTACCTAACATTTGCAAATAAGTAAATAAATTCTTCCTAATCCCTCCAACCCACCCAACCTTCCTGGCCTGGAAAGTTGAACAGAACAACTCCTTCTCTTACATTTTACTTTGTGGAGTCTTGTATTAGAGCACCTAGCTCACTTTATTTGAATTATGCATTTGTCTATGGGCCTTTCTTACTGAATTGGGAGTTCTTGGAGGCTCAAGATTATAACTTAACTACAGTTTTATTTCCAGCAGAGTAAGCTGTCAATAAATATTTGATAAGCTATGAATAAATGAATGGACAACTGAATGAATGAATGATGGTATCATATTATGGATAAAGTAAACAAAAGAAGAAATTTAAGAACAGAAGTAATAAAAGGAATTAATGATTAATTGTCTGGGGGAATCACAAAGCAGATTATTTTTCAGCAAGCCTTGCAAAAATACACTGAGATTTATGAAGATTAAATTGATAGCAATACACATTTCATTTCAAAGGCAATACCATTATAAGTAAGTTGTCCATCTTGGCTAAGTGTCTGCTCTAAGTAAGCTGAATTTTTATCTCTATAAATTATACACATTTAATGAGATCTGCATATATGAATAATGTTAGTCCCTTAAAAACTACCCAAAACTGTACGCTTAAAAAGTTAGGAAATGTTCTTACAGGAGAATTTAATGGTTAGCTATATAAAGTGAACTCTTCTTTACTTAATATTTATATTATTGCAGTTCTCAGTCTGATATGATCACCCTGGATTTACCTTGATGCATATATATCTTTTCTTTTATGTCTCAGGGCCAATACTCATCATTTTCAAGAAAGCTTTAGGAGGCTACAAATGTTATCTGTGGTCCATGACTCACTAAGAGTATTATTCCACCCAAGAATGATCATGACATCTTTAGAACCACAGTCTAACCTATATATTTTCATATAATTTCTGTCAACAGATCCATTAAAACTCTGTAAATATAAAACCATACCTACCCAATTTAAAAAATCAGAAATCACTTAGAAGAACATACTTGAAAGAGAGAGAGAAAGAGAAAGACTGGATTAGAAGGTTATGTTTATTTTATCTACTGGATCAAATTAAATGCCTGCCTGAGTTACTGGATTTTAAAGAAATTATTTTTTAAAAAGTCCAAATAATTTAAAAGATTATTTATCATGATATGAAAATAAATTTAATCAGAATTTCATTATATACTTGTTTCTTTCTTTGGTTTTTCTAGATGAAAGCATGAAAGTTTTCTGGGGAATAGTAAAATGCTTTTCTATAGCCAAAATGTTTTAAAAACTCACTATTTCACTATTAAGAACATTCCAAAAATGCATCTCCTCATCCTATATCATATTCTAAGTAAATTCAAAATATAACATAGAAAAGAAGTATGAACAAATCATAAGTGTCCAGCTCAACACATTTTCATAAGTTATACATATACCCATTGGGGTATGTGTATGTTTAAACTGCCAAACAGTTTTCCAAAGTGGTTGATCCATTTACATTCACATCAGGAGTACATGAGAGGTCCAGTTTCTTGAAATTCTCACCATTTTACGTCAGTTTTTAATGTGCATAATGTGGTATGTGCATAATGATATATTACTGTGGCTTTACTTTCATTCCCGTAATAACTAGTGAGATTGAGGTCTTTTTCTCATATTTATTACCATGTGGATATTCCCCTTTGTGAACAGCTATTGAAGTTTTATCCATTTTTAAATTGAGGTGCCTGCCTTTTTCTTATTGATTCATAGGAGTTCTTTACATATTCCAGATAAAAGAACTTTACTGGAGAAACACTGTAACACTTTCTGTATCACATGCTGTCAGTCCCCCACACTATGCCCAGCAATTACCTGAAGCTTGGTGGATGCTTCCATTCGTGTCAAAGACATTTTAGCATTTAGCTTCTGTGCCTCTTTGCCTGGAAGCTTCTGGTTCAGAAATGTGCTCAGCCCATACTCAGGGAAGGCTAGAAGTGCCAGGGAGTGAATGTCCTCAGGAACTACTCTCCATCAATGTGGGGCAGGAGATAATGGATAAATAATCTGGTTTTCTCAGTTCTCAGTGGAACAACTCTGACGCCTGTCTAGTACAATTTCTCAGGGGATCCTTGGAACTGAGCCACAGTTACCCCATGAACTTCATTGGGTTTCCTTCATTTTCTGTCTGATTTTCATACTCCCTTCTTGCTTTTGCTTTTACATAAGATCACTTCCCAAATAAACTGCTTTCACCCAATCTTTATCTCATGGTCTGCATTTGAAGAAACTCAAACTAATGACTTCTCAATATTTTAATCGAGTCATTTGGTGAGTAAAAGTTTTTAATACACATTTCTGTGCAGTTTAACTGTTGAGAAATTTTTAATAGAAATTCCAGTTACCAGTTTTCAAGCTAAATTTGCTTCACTTCTTGAGTGTTAGCAAAACTCCTTTTTTTTTTTTTTTTTTTTTTTTTTGTGCAAAGAGCATGTCTCATTGGCATTCTGTGCTCATTCTCTATTCATGACCTACCAGTACTTCCCTAAAAAAGAAACTCAACATTTGCCAGCAGAAATGTAGGTTGGCCTATTTGGAATAGATGGGTTAAATGTGTGTGCCAAACAAACACAGCTACAGACAGCACCGTATTCACTAAGTAAGGTCTTTTATTCTCCTTTCTTTAAAATTCCATCAACAGACTACAAACAGGAATTATCAGTCTATTCAGTGTGTATTGCACAAAAAATCCAGCCAGCTAAACGACTGCTTCCTCTTAGAACCCACTCTATTAATAGACAACTTATTGTCATGTAAAGACTCAGGAGGGCTGATGCACATGATGTCTGAGAATAATATCAAAAGTTATGGTGTGTTTCTCCATGCTCAGTGAGTTGTGCCGAGGACCACCAGCTGGACATTGCACGTGTTTTCACCAGAACTCACTGAAAACAGTGCTTAAAGATAGAGTACCGGGATTTGATAGTGATTTTTATCAATGACTTCAGAGAATGGAATAACAGGTTTTCTTAGATTTAATTTTTAGAAAATAGAAAATAACCTAGACAAAGGGTATTGAATTCAAGATGAAAGTCAAAATCAGAGAAATGGTCTACAGGCACTATAGTGAATTAGGAGGAAACTTGCTTTTTCAGTCAGTGAATTCTTTTTTTCATATTTGTATCTTTAGAATTTAGCAGAAGTCTGGCATATATTAGAACTCAAAAATATTTTTCAATGAGTTAATAAATGAAAAAACATGTAAACAATGCAGCATTGGGTTTATACAGGTTAATTTTTATATCTAAAAATATGACCTGTATAATTCAATACTTTATGAAAGTAAAGGATCCCTCTAAGAACTGAAACTTTTTGGGGTGTTCAATAACTCATTTTTTCTTTTTGTGAGACAAGGTCTCACTCTGTCACCAAGGCTGGGGT
The DNA here is from genome assembly GCA_963573385.1 of Cacajao melanocephalus. Lineage (NCBI taxonomy): Eukaryota > Metazoa > Chordata > Mammalia > Primates > Pitheciidae > Cacajao > Cacajao melanocephalus. The sequence goes on from CAUYLG010012098.1 coordinate 5,816, forward strand.
GCAGTGATGCAATCTCAGCTCACTGCAACCCCTGCTTCCCAGATTCAGGTGATCCTCGAACCTCAGCCTCCCAAGTAGCTGGAACTTTAGGCATGTGCCACTACGTCCAGCTAACTTTGTGTATTTTTTCTAGAGATGGGGTTTTGCCATGTTGCCCAGGCTAGTCTCAAACTCCTGGGCTCAAGTAATCCACCTGCATAGGCCTCCCAAAGTACTCAGACTTTATGGGTGAGCCACCATGCTCCGATAGTTTAATAACTCTTAATGAAATTTTTCTGGAAAAAAGATCACCACTAGATAAAATATGTATGCTAGTGGACAAGGTTTAGACTCTAACATGAATAAATCAATAAATGACCTTGTTATACAAAACACTAAGCATAATTTACATTCTATTAAGGACACAATCTCGCATCACCCTGTGCTACAGCATTACATCCTCTCCAACTATTGCATTCAACACACATTTATTGATTGTATCCTGCACATTGGGTAAGGGACTAAGTACTCGTGACAAAGTGCTTTACAAAATACACATGTGGTAGTTAGAAAGATAAACAATCACGTAAATAAAGAATAATAATATTCCATCATGATGGAAGAAAGTTGGAAAACTAAACATGCAGTAAGAGATTAGAATGGCACATGTGATAGAGTACAATAACAGTACACAAGCAACTCGTACTTATTGAATACCCGCCATGTGCAAGACACTGTTATCTGTCCTAAATGGGAGATAAAAATAGAAAAGACAAAGATGTTGCCCTCGGGTAAGGGGCTATAATAATGAGCCATACAGACACATGATGCATTGAAGATGAAGAAGAGGGTCATAGCAAAACACATATTGACTAAAGTTAGTAAATAATTAAGATCACAGACTTTGAAGGCAAAATTTCTGAGTTCAAATCTTACTCTACTCCTTTCTGAGTGCCACTTGCTACATCACTTAACTTCTCTGTGAATGACAACAGTTATGAGGATTAAATTAAATAATAAATGCAAATCCCTTGCACATGGCCTTGTAGATTGTAAGCACTCAATAATTTTAGCTGCCATTAAGATTATTCTTATTCTTAGTACCATGCTGCAAATGAAAAGCTTGTTGTAAGAATGGGATTTTCATATCAGACAAGCTCAGTTGCCTACAACACAATATTAATGAGACCCAGGTCATATATTTAAAGCCTCAGTGAGCTGATGGTATCTCATTCATTTTTATTATCATAGTCCTTAATTCTTGGTGACTGCCATGTAAATGTATACAGTGGTGCACAAAGAGCTCTGTGTGATTAAGGGTAAATAAGATGTGAAAAATGTTTGTGTATTACAGAAAAATTCTAGGAATAAGACCTATTAAATGAGGCATATATAAGAACTAATATATTTCTACAAGGAGAATAATAAGGAAGATCCAGGGAGTAAGCATTATGCTTTTCTACCATTAGTAGAATACTTTCATTTGGGTGTCCAAGTTTTGTTTAAAGAAACATTGAGGGACCCTAGAAGACGGCCGAATAGGAACAGCTCTGGAGCGCAGTTCCCAGAGAGAACAGAAAGCAAGAAATCTCCACATCTCCAACCGAGGTACCAGGTTCATTTCAATGGGACTGGTTGGAGAGTCAGTGTAGCCCAAGGAGGGCAAACCAAGGGAAGGCGGTGTGTGGCCTTACCTGGGAAATGCAACTGGCTGGAGGATTGGGGGCTTTTCCCCTCTGGCACTCTGGTTCAGATACTGCACTTCTCCCGTGGCCTTTGCAACCCACAGACCAGGAGATCCCTGCTGGGCTGAAAAGCACAAGATAGCAGCACAGATCTGAGCAGCAGCTCTGGCTGGCGCCGCAGGTTGTCAGCAAAGATCTGGGTGGACGTTTTGAGTACCACTGAGACTGCCTGCACAATGGAGCTTCCCACTCCCTAGAAAGAGGGGCAGCTGAAAGCAGCGAGACAGGTGATATGGCTTGGTGGGTCCCACCCCCACAAAGACCAGCAAACTGAAGCTCTCTTGCTTGAGAGTTTGGCAGCCAGCACATCAGTTCAAGCTTGACACAGGAAAATTGAATTGAGTAGGCAGAAGGGCATCTGCCATTGCTGAGGTGGCTCTAATCTTACCTGCGTAAACCAAAGCCAGAGGAAGCTTACTCAGCAGCTGGACTGAGCCCATGGCAGCCCAGCAGTGCCTCTGCAGGCAGATAAGGGACAGACTGCCACCTCAAGCAACTCCCTGACCCCTGCATAACCAAAAAGATGCCACACACAGGAGAGCTGTGGCTGACACCCGGGGGGTACCCTTCTGGGATGAAGCTACCAGAGGAAAGATCAGGCAGCAATACTTGCTGTTCTGTAGTCCCCGCATGTGATTCCCAGGCAAGCAGTGTCTGAAGTGGACCTCCAGCAGTCCTACAGCAGAGGGGCCTGATTGTTAGAAGGAAAACTAAAGAACAAAAAGAAATAGTTTCAACGTCAACAGAAAGGATGTCCACTCAGAGACTCCATCTGAAATCATCAACTTCAAAGATTAAAGGTAGATAAATCCACAAAGATGGGAAGAAACCAGTGCAAAAGAATGAAACCATCAAAGACCAGAATGCCTCTCCTCGTCCAAGGGATCACAACTCCTCACCAGCACAGGAACAAAACAGGATGAAGAATAAGTTTGATGAATTGACAAAAGCAGGCTGCAGAAGCTGGTTAACAACAAACTTCTCTGAGCTAAAGGAACATGTTCTAACCCAATGCAAAGAAACTAAAAACCTTGAAAAAAGGTAAGATGAAATGCTAACTAGAATAACCAGCTTGGAGAAGAACATAAACGACCTGATGGAGCTGAAAAACACAGCACAAGAACTTCACGAAGCATACATGACTTTCAATAGCTGAACTGATCAAGCAGAAGAAAGGATATCAGAGATTGAAGATCAACTCAATAAAACGAGAAGGCAAAACTAGAAAAAAAAAGAGTGAAAAGAAATGAACAAAGCCTCCAAGAAATATGGGCTTACATGAAAAAAACCTAATCTATGCTTGATCGGTATACCTGAATGTGACAGGGAAAATGAATCCAATCTGGAAAACACTCTGCAGGATATTATCTAGGAAAACATCCTCAACCTAGCAAGGCAGGCCAACATTCAAATCCAGGATATGCAAAGAACACCACAAAGATACTCCTCAAGAAGAGCAACCCCAAGGCAAATAATCGTCAGATTCACCAGGGTTGAAATGAAGGAAAAAATGGCTATGGGCAGCCAAAGAGAAAGGTAGGGTCACCCAAAAAGGGGAGTCCATCAGACTCACAGCAGATCTCTCAGCAGAAACCGTACAAGCCAGAAGAGAGTGGGGGTCAATATTCAACATTCTTAAAGAAAAGAACTTTCAAACCAGAATTTCATATCCAGCCAAACTAAGCATCATAAGTGAAAGAGAAATAAAATCCTTTATGAAAAAGCAATTGCTCAAGATTTCGTCACCACCAGACCTGCCTTACGACAGCTCCTGAAGGAAGCACTAAACATGGAAGGGAACGACCAGTACCAAGTACTGCAAAAACATACCAAATGGTAAAGACCAATGACATGATAAAGAAACTGCATCAACTAACGGGCAAAACAACCAGCTAGCATCATAGTGACAGCATCAAATTCAAATGTACCAATATTAACTTTAAATGTAAATGGCCTAAAGGCCCCAATCAAAAGACACAGACTGACAAATTGGTTAAAAAGTCAAGACCCATCAGTGTGCTTTATTCAGGAGACCCATCCCACATACAAAGACACACAAAGACTCAAAATAAAGGGATGGAAGAAGATTTAGCAAGAAAATGGAAAGCAAAAAAAAGCAGGGGTTGCAATCCTTGTCTCTGATAAAACAGACTTTAAACCAACAAAGATCAAAAGAGACAAAGAAGGGCATTACATAATGGTAAAAGGATCAATGCAACAAGAAGAGCTATCTTAAATATGAATGCATCCAATACAGGAGCACCCAGATACATAAAGCAAGTTCTTAACAACCTACAAAGAGACTTAGACTCCCACACAATAATAGTGGGAGACTTTAACACTCCACTGTCAATATTAGACAAATCAATGAGACAGAAAATCAACAAGGATATCCAGGACTTGAACGCAGATCTGGACCAAAAGGATCTCATAGACAACTACAGAACTCTCCACCCCAAATCCACAATTTATACATTCTTCTCAGTACCATGTCACACTTCCTCTAAAATTGACCACATAATTGGAAGTAAACCATTCCTCAGAAAATGCAAAAGAACAGAAATCACAAACAGTCTCTCAGACCACAGTGCAATCAAATTAGAACTCAGGTTTAAGAAACTCACCCAAAACCACACAACTATATGGAAACTGAACAACTGGATCCTGAATAACGACTCAATAAACAATGAAATGAAGGCAGAAATAAAGATATTCTTAGAAACCAATGAGAATGAAGACACAACATACAAGCATCTCTGGGACACATTTAAAGCAGTGTCTAGAGGGAAACTTATACCAATAAATGCCCACATGAGAAGCAAGGAAAGATCTAAAATTGACACTATTGTCAAAATTGAAAGAGCTAGAGGAAAAAGATCAAAAAACTAAAGCTAGCAGAAGACAAGAAATAACTAAGATCAGAGCAGAACTGAAGGAGATACCTGAGACACAAAAATCCTTCAAAAAATCAATATATCCAGGAGCTGGTTTCTTGAAAAGATCAACAAAATAGACCACTAGCCGGACTAATAAAAAAGAAAAGAGAGAAGAATTGAACAGATGCAGTAAAAAATGATAGAGGGGATATCACCACCGATTCCACAGAAATACAAACTACTATCAGAGATTACCACAAAAAACTCTATGCACGTAAACCAGTAAATCTGGAAGAAATGGATAAATTCCTGGACACTTACACTCTCCCAAGACTAAACCAGGAAGAAGTGGAACCCCTGAATAGACCAATAACAAGGCCTGAATTCAGGCAGCAATTAATAGCCTACCAACCAAAAAAAGTCCAGGTCCAGACAGGTTTACAGTCGAATTCTACCAAATGTAGAAGGAGGAGCTGGTACCATTCCTTCTGAAACGATTCCAAGCAATACAAAAACAGGAAAACCCCCCTAATGCATTTTATGAGACCAACATCATCCTGATACAAAAACCTGGCAGAGATTCAACTAGTAAAGAAAACTTCAGGCCAATATCCATGATGAACACTGATGGAAAAATCTTCAATAAAATACTGCCAAACCAAATGCAACAGCACATCAAAAAGCTCATCCATCAAAATCAAGTAGGCTTCACCCCAGGGATGCAAGGCTGTTTCAACATATGCAAATCTATAAATGTAATCCATCACATAAACAGAACCAAAGACAAAAGTCACATGATCATCTCAATAGATGCAGAGAAGGCCTTGGACAAAATTCAACAGCCCTCTATGCTAAAAACTCTTAATAAACTAGGTATCGATGGAACACATATCAAAATAATAAAAGCTATTTATGACAAACCCACAGCCAATATCACAATGAATGGGCAAAAACTGGAAGCATTCCCTTTGAAAACAGGCACTAGAAAAGGATGCCCTCTCTCACCATTCCTATTCAATATAGTATTGGAAGTTCTAGCCAGAGCAATCAGGCAAGAAAAATAAATAAAGGGTATTCAATTAAGAAACAGGAAATCAAATTGTCTCTATTTGCAGATGACATGACTGTATATATGGAAGACCCCATTGTCTCAGCCCAAAATCTCCTTAAACTGATAAGCAACTTCAGCAAACTCTCAGGATACAAAATCAATGTGCAGAAATCACAAGCATTTCTATACATCAATAACAGACAGAGAGCCAAATCAAAAGTGAACTCCCATTCACAACTGCTACAAAGAGAATAAAATACCTAGGAATACAACTAACAAAGGATGTAAAGGACCTCTTCAAGGAGAACTACAAACCACTGCTGAATGAAATA
>CAUYLG010012099.1:0-31181 GCA_963573385.1 Cacajao melanocephalus
CTATGTAAGGTTATTCTTGTAAGGATATTGCCAAGTTTAAAATGAGGAAACTGAGGCCAGCACGAGACAAATTAAATTAGAGTTTATTTAGCTCCCGGGTGAGGTTCTGTGGCCCCGGGGGAGGGAGAGAGAGAGAGAGGGGGGCCAGAGAAGTCACACCCGGCCATTCTGGGCGTGGGGTTTTATAGGGGGTAAGGGCAGTAGATTGGTCAGTGGGGAAACAAAGCATGAGTAACTGCATTGGTCATAGAAAGACTGGACCTGGACTTAGCAAGTTGCCATTGGCAGCCCAGCAGAGGTACCCACAGGTAGGCTGGAGCAGGTAACAGATTGACCGGTGAGGAAACAAAGCATGGACACCTGTATTGGTCAGAGAGAGAGACTGGACCCAGACTTGGCGAGCTGCCATTGGTCAGGCTCTCAGCGGGATTTTTGAATTTTGGGCTGAGAGCATGATTTAGTGCTGAGTGTGGGGCTAGGGGTGGAATGCAGGAGTGGAATGCAGGAGTGGGTGTGGGGAGCTTACATGGAGAAGGCAGGCGCTGGTAGGATGTCCGGCCTCCTGATAAGTGTTATCAGGAGCGGAGGGCGTGAGTATTGTCCATCCGGCTCCTGGCGAGGCTGTCGGCCTTACAGCCTATATGTCTGTTGATGTATTTTCTAGAGATTGATGTTAGGAATTGGCTTCCATGATTATGGAGACTGAGAAGTTCCAAGATCTCCATTTGGCAATCTAGTGTTCCAGGAGAGCCAGTGGTATAGTCTCAGTCCAAGTCTGAAGGCCTGAGAAGTACAAAAACTGATGGTATAAATTCTAGTCCAAGTTTGAAGACCTGAGAACTGGGAGAGCCACTGGTCAAAGTTCCAGTTCAGGTCTGAGTTAAAGGCAGGAGAAGACTAATGTCCTACCTGGAAGATAGGCAGAGAGAGCACCAATTCTCCCTTACCCTGACTTTTTGTTCTATTCAGGGCTTTGACAGACTGGATGAAGTTTCTCTCCATTGAAGAAGGCAATCTGCTTCACTCAGTCTACTGATTCAGTTGTTAATATTACTCAGAAACTCTCACAGAAATACCCAGAATAATGTTTAATCAAATGTTTGGGCACCCCATGGTATAGTCAAGTTAATATAGAAAATTAATCATGGTACAGATCAAAGTTGAGGCACTGGTGTAAAAAATGTACCTCCTCCCACTTTTTTAAAAAAGACTTCATAAGACACATGAACCATATCAGAAAATAAAGTCACTAGTACAATGACATTTAAAAAATCAGTATATTAAAATAATACAAATATGCCCTTTGTCTAAAAATAAGTAAAATAAAGTAGATGTAAAAAGTATGATGGAGTACATAGAAGGAAAAACAATTTATTTACTTGTTTCAGTATTTTCTACTAAGTACCAGGGATTATTCTAGGTGCCGATGGGGAACTAAGTAGTTTTCTGGGTCATAGGACTTTCAGTGCTAAGACTGAAACTGTCTGAAGCAAACCAGAATGGTTGGTTATTCTAGGGGAGAAGGAGGGAAGAGTTATTTTCAAAGGGGAAGACCGACAAACTAATATGTAAGTGTGTAATGTGAGCAGTAGTGTAAGTGTTACGAAGAAAATCAAAGTGTGCTCAGAGACAGAAAGGGTCTAGGAGAGTTATTTAGGAGCCATGAGATTAGATTCGATCAACTAGGGAATGAAGTAAGATGGAAAAGAGAGATAAGCTGAGGACTGAAATGAGGTAGACTCAACCAAGTGACCAAGAGCCAACAGTAAGGAAGGAGGAAAGCTAGGATAGTGTGATACACAAGAAGCAACTGAATGAATTGTTTCCAGAAGAATCATCAACTGTGTCAGATGTTGCTGAAATGCTGGGATGAAAACTCAGATTGACCATTTAATTAATAGAATGCTGACAGTGATTGAGAGGGACAAAAACTTGATTACTGTGAGATCAAGAGACAGTGGAAAATGTGTATATTAGCTTGCTAGGGCTGTTATAACCAAGTACCACAAACTGAGTGGCTTAAACAATAGAAATTTATTGTATCACAGTTCTAGGGCCTAGAAATCCAAGATCAAAGTATTGTCAGGGCCATGTTCCTTCTGAAGGTGCTGGGAAAGGATGTGTTCCAGGCCTCTCGCCTAACTTCTGGTACTTTTTTTGGCAATCTGGTGTTCCTTGGCTTGTTACTGCATAACTCAGTCTTCACATGGCATTCTCCCTGTGTGTGCATCTATGCTCCACCAGTTATGTTGGACTGGGATCCCATTCCACTCCAGTACAACTTCATTCTAACTTAGCTATTTACAACTATAGCAGCCCTGTTTCCAAATAAGATCACATTGTGAGGTGCTGAGGGTTAAGATTTCAAAATGGGAATCTTAAGACATAATTCAACCCATAAAAATGTAGTATATCCACACAATGGAATATTTTCAGCCTTGAAAAGTAAGGAAATTCCAACACATGTTACAACATAGATGAACCTTGAAAACTATGCTAAGTGAAAGAAGCCAGTCACAGATGGTCACAAATTGTGTACTTATTTTTGTATAAAGTGTTTAGAATAGGAAAATCCAGATTGTCAGACTTGGAGGCAGTGGGAAATAGGGAAATGACTGTTAATGGGCATGGGGTTTTTTGGGGGTGGTGAACATGTTCTAGAATTAGATATCAATAATGGTGCATAACCTTGTGAATATACTGAACCATATGCTTTGAAAGGGTAAATTTTGTGGTAAGTGAATTAAATGTCAGTAAAAATATGTATGTTGGCTGGGTGTGATTGCTTACGCCTCTAATCTCAGCACTTTGGGAGGCCAAGGAGGCTGGATCACTTAAGGTCAGGAGTTTGAGACCAGCCTGGCCAAACATGGTGAAACTCGTCTTCACTAAAAATCAAAAAAAAAAAAAAAAAAAAAAATGGCCGGGCACGGTGGCTCGCTCACGCCTGTAATCCCAGCACTTTGGGAGGCTGAGGAGGGTGGATCACTAAGTCAAGAGATAGAGACCATCCTGGCCAACATGGTGAAACCCCATCTCTACCAAAAAATACAAAAATTAGCTGGGTGTGGTGGTGTGCGCTTGTAGTCCCAGCTACTTGGGAGGCTGAGACAGGAGCATTGCTTGAACCAGGGTGGCAGAGGTTGCAGTGGGCCAAGATCGCGCTACTACACTCCTGCCTGGTGCCTGGTGACAAAGCAAGACTCTGTCTCCAAAAAAAAAAAAAAAAATTAGCTGGGCATGGTGGTGCGTGCCTGTAGTCCCAGCTACTTGGGAGGCTGAGGCAGGAGAATCACTTGAACTTGAGAGGCAGAGATTGTAGTGAGTCAAGATTGTTCCACTACACTCCATCCTGGGCAACACAGTGAGACTCTGTCTCAAAATAATAAAAATAAAATAAAAAGAAAAAAATAAAACCAAAAAAACAACCAACCAAACAAATATATATGTATATGTGTATGTATGTATGTATGTGTGTGTGTGTGTATATGTATATATATACATATATAAAATATGTATATTTTGACAGAGGGAGGGGAGAAGGTAAAGAGGCAGAGGTAGCCAGTGTCAACATCACTGAGTCATTTTCTATGAAGAAGTGTATAAACATGGGGTGATGAGAAGTAGATGTAGGGTCAAGAGAGGATTTTTTAAAATACAGGAATATTATAGCATGTTTGTATGCTGACTCAAACAATCTAACAGAGAGGGAAGTAGTCATGATGCAAGGCGGGGCCGAGGGGATTTTCAGGAGCCAAATCCTTGTGTTCATTGAACTATCACCTTGAATAACTTTATCCATCTCTCTTCCTAGGTGACAGATCAGTCGGTGAAAGCATTTGCTGAACACTGTCCTGAGCTTCAATATGTAGGCTTCATGGGTTGTTCAGTCACTTCTAAAGGAGTCATTCACCTAACCAAGGTAGGTGCTATGGCAGCTTTTCCTTGGTGAGCCCTAAATTGTTGAATTTACTTGAATAAGGAATAGTCAGACCATTATAGAAGTATACTAGTGTTTGATAAAGTTAAAATCAGTTGAAGAAAGCAATACCAAACTTACGCTTTCTGAAATGGAATACTCATTTAAACAAGAAGCTTTTGGCTTTTTCATTGCTAACGGCTATGAAATATATATCAAAGAAATATATATATATATATATATATATATATATATGACAAGAATCATTTAAATGTAACATATTTTGATTGAATTTTAAGTGCTCATATATCACTAGATCTATGAGTATTTGGCTTTAAAAAGTGAGTATGGTCAGTGCATATGATCAAGTTGAATATGTAAAGTGAAAAGAGAGGTGAATATATGACATAAACTTACATTGTGGTTCAGAGAGTTCACTAATATAACAATTATATGAAATTTCATATTTTTAGAAATGATCAAACTGCCATTTCTTTTGTAATCTCTCACTGATGTGTCATCTCTACTGCTTTCCAGAGCTTTAAAATAATTAGAAGCCAATTCTCACATCTGTGTAATGGAAAAAATAGCTACTATAAAATTTACCCATGTATTATCTGAAATTTGTTACTGTATAGACTTCAGTTCTATCCTATAGTACCTAGGAAAGTGAGTGTGAGTCTTGCCTTTTCCAGCTTATAGCTAAGCAATCTTTTTCTTCAACCTTCCTTCATTTCACAACTATTAGAAAGCTGCTATATTAGCAACAAAATGATGAAAAAAACAGGTAAGATCCCAGGTCTCTTTCAGTTTGATGTCTTCAGATCTCTTTGAGCTTACACTTTAATGAGAAATAATGTCTTTCTTTACTCCCTAGGAAATGAGCAAATATTTATGAGTTACCTAGGACTATGGTAGGGCCACACAGTGAATAGGACCCTGGATGCCATTATAACCTCAAGTTGGATTATTGGGTCTATCACTTAGCTAAGTGGGAAAATTATTTTTTAGGGTATTAAATAAGGTAATATATATATAAGATGATTGAGAGTAGAGACTACAGTAAATGCTAAGTAAATATTAACTATTAATATTAAAACAGATGTCAGCAGGGTGTAGTGGCTCATGCCTATAATCCCAGCACTTTGAGAGGCTAAAGCAGGCTGATCACATGAGGCCAGGAAGTGGAGACCAGCCTGGCCAATGCAGTGAAACCTCATCTCTACTAAAGTACAAAAATTAGCTGGGTGTAGTGGCACACGCATGTAATCCCAGCTACTTGGGAGGCTGAGATGGGAAAATTGTTTGAACCTGGGATGTGGAGGTTGCAGTGGGCCAAGATCGTGCCATTGCACTCCAGCCCGAGTGACAGAGTGAGACTCCGTTTCAAAACAACAACAACAACATCACAACAACAACAGCAACAAAAACCAGATGCCATAGTATCTAAATTGCTAGAAAATTAGTACAAAATTTGATTTTAAGAAATCAAATCACTATTCTAGTCTAGTATATCTAAAGGAGAGCCTGCGGTTGTACTGTGTCTTAAAGGACTGATTAGCTTTAATTTTATTTTGAAGATCAGAGCCTAAAGCTAGAGGAGAGGATAGGCCTGTTATTCTCAATTATTGCTCTATCAGAACATCTTAGTGTAACCAAGACCATATGTAACCATAATTTTCAATTCATTTTCTAGAACCTTGGCCTGAACATCTTGGTAGATGAGTTTTTCTAGTCACATTTAATGCTGTTTATGGTGTAGAGTAAAAATGCCTTTGGTTGAACAGATTGTGCACAACAAGTGTTGTGATGGCCATATGTGGGCTTTTTATGATCACTTGAAATTGTACTCATTAATGACAAAACAAGACTTATTAGATCAGTGAGTGCTTCCCTGAGCATTTTGAGATGGCCAAAAATTATGGTATACTGGTACTTAAAAGATCACAATTACTCTCTGTGATAAAACACAGCTACAGCAAATGTCTGTATTGGAAAGCTCAATTTGCTGAGGTGGTTCTTCTGAAGATTATGGGCAAGGATTGCTGGTTTGGTCTATTAACAATCAGAATCTATTGGACTCATATTAGAGTTGGTCCACAAAGTTTTGAGGAACATCTTTGTTCTTCAACAGAGCCTTTGCTTTGATGAGAAAACTGTTGTGTACAACTAAGCGACTAGTGTTGCTTAGTTTTCTGAATTCAAGTAAAGGCAAGAAGACATTATATATATGCATAGGTTCTGCAAAGCTGTTTTAATTGGTTTCTCTCTTGAAAAGGGTAGAACTCAATTTTTAATAAAATTAATGCTTTTTATTTTATGAGATTTGTATTCTGGTAGTGTTTTCATACCAGTTACTAAGACATTCACAAAAACGTTTGTAATTATATAAACACCTCTTACAAAGTTGTGTTTTCCTTATCATCATAGTACACAATAAAATAAATAATCAGGAAGATGTGAGATATAGAGTGTTGAGAGCTATCAACCTAAATATGTTTTTACATGATTTAGAAAAATCTAACACATGATGTCACTAAATCTCTGGCTTTTTAAGTTTAACTAAGAGAGGCAAGGAGCATAAAATCTCTGTCTCTTAGTTCTCTGTCTTTGAAATTATGTGCGTGTATTAGATGATCTGTCGTCAGATTTGGAGTTCTTGCACCCTGAAGAATTTACGAATTTATGAATCATTGGCCTAGAAGGGACTGTGAGGGGCTCTTATGGAAACTAAGAAATGTCAGGTCTAATTTATTAGGTTAGAAGGGAAAATTGGGGATTTGTGATATCTTAGATTGTTAAATCAAGGACAAGAGAACAGATGATTGGGAATAGATGGAAGGACATTGGTATCCTCCTGTGGTCCCTTGGATTTAATTTTATTTTGATTTCCTCAGGCTTGACTGAATTCTCGTTTACTTTGTATTATTTACTGATGGCACACCATTGTTACTTAGATTCTGCTAATATCAAGCAATATTAGGATAAGAAGCCTTCTTTCTAAGCTGCTCTGACTATGTAAATGAGAGTCCAGAATTACCAGACTGAATGCACACTGGTTGATAAGATAAAGTCAGATTTATGGGACAATGTTTGGAAACTTAGAGGTCCATATTTAAGAAGCAAAGATAAGAATTTTTGAGGTGTACATGTAACAGTTAAGAGTATTAATGACTTATATGTGGTAGAATTGGGTCTCCTCTAAGACAAGGGTGTTCTTTTCATTGTAGTGTGCCTGTTATATAAACATAAAATCTCTATCTTGCTCTCTTTTCCACTTTTAAAAACAAGTTCAGAAAATGAAAATATATAGTTACCTTCAGTGTTTAGACTGTGGGGCCTGCATGTCATTTGCCACTAAAGAGACTGGAAGGAACATGTCAAAGGACCCAAAAGCCAATGTGAAATAGCTCCTGCTGACTTAAGCTGGGATATTTTGAGCATTGAAAAGGAAGATTCTACAAAGAATTAAAATAAATCAAATGGGTTTATAATGATATAAGCAAAATGAAACTGAACTTCTTCCAGCTTACGTGGAATAACAGGGGCCAATTTTTTTTTTTTTTTTTTTTTTGAGATGGAATCTCACTGTGTCACCCAGGCTGGAGTGCTGTGGCACAGTCTTGGCTCAGTGCAACTGCCGCCTCCTGTGTTTGAGCAATTTTCTGCCTCAGCCTCCTGAGTAGCTGGGATTACAGGCACCTGCCACCACATCTGGCTAATTTTTGTAGTTTTAGTAGAGACGGGGTTTCACTATCGTGTCCAGGCTGGTCTTGAACTCCTGACCTCGTGATCCACGTGCCTTGGCCTCCCAAAGGGCTGGGATTACAGGTGTAAGCCACTGCACCCGGCCAGGGGCCAAATTTACTCTCTTCCCTGAAGAAAACATTAACAATAAACAGACAAAATATATGAAACAATAGTTTTTAAGACACTGGATATCAAGCAACCGAGGATATTGGTCCCCCGCGATATGGGAAAAAGGCAAGAGGAGCGCTATGATTGTCTCAGTTTACTGCATTGAAAGAGTTTTCATATTGCAGCACAGGAAGGGGCTAACTCAGGTAACACATAGCAGACTCTCTGAGTTGACGAAACAGAACAGAAAGGCCAGGGAGACCAAAACAGCCAGATTTCAGAGGACAGAACACTGGAGTGGAGAGAACTGCATAGAGAATCCCAGAGATCTGTGGGTGACTCCTCTTATGCATTCAATCTAAATAACCCATGAGTAAAGACAAAATCAAAAGAGAAATTAGAAAGTATTTTGAAATGAATGAAAAATGAAAACACATTGTATCAGATTCAGTGTGATGCTACTAAAATACTTAGATAAAAATTATGAAACAAATACCAATATGAGAAAAAAGAAAGATTTCAAATCATGACTTTGACTTTCATTTTGTGAAATTTGAGAAAGAAGAGCAAGTTAAACCCAAAGTAAGCAAAAGAAAGGAAATAGTAAAGATCAAAGAGGAAATCAATGAAATGGAAAGCAAAAAGAAGAGAGGAAATTATGAAACCAAAAGCTAGTGATTTGATAAGACAGATAAAATTGATAAATCTCTAGTTACAATGATCAAAAAAAAAAAAAAAGACATAGTTGCCAATGTTATAGCTCAGAGGGTTGACAAAACTACAGATACTACAGATATTAAAAGGATAACAAGGGAATATTATGAACATCTTTTTTTTTTTTTTTTTTTTTTTTGAGATAGAGTTTTGCTCTTTTTGCCCAGGCTAGAGTGCAATACGGTCTTGGCTCACTGCAACCTCTGCCTCTCAGGTTCAAGTGATTCTCTTGTCTCAGCCTCCCAAGAATCTGGGACTACAGGGGCCCACCACCATGCCCAGCTATCGTTTTGTAATTTTAGTAGAGATGGGGTTTTACCATGTTAGCCAGGCTGTTTTCGAACTCCTGACCTCAAGTGATCCACCTGCATCAGCCTCCCAAAGTGCTGGGATTACAGGCGTGAGCCGCCACAGCCAGCCAATGAACATCTTTAGGCCTATCAATTCAACAATTTAGATGAAATGGAAAATTTACTTGAAAAACACAGACTACCAAAGCTTACTTAAGAAGAAATAGATAACCAAATACCCCTGTATTTCTTAAAGAAATTGCATCTGTAGTTAAAAATTTTCCAGTAATACTCTAAGCCCAGATGACTTCATTGTTGAATTCTGCCAAATATTTAAGTAATAAACAATACCAATTCAACACAAGTCTTCCAGAAATTAGACTCTTATTACCCACATGTAAAAAACTTGATAACGACACTCTAAGTGGAGAAAATTGAACACCACTATCTTTCATGAATATAGATTCAAAAATAATAAACAAAAATTTGGAAAGTCATATCTAACAATATTTTAGAAGGATAATATGTCATGACCTAATAGACTTTATTCCAGAAAAGCAAAGTTGGTTAGGCACTCAGAATAAATCAAAGCTAGGAGATCAATACACAAAGATTTGTTGTATCTCTATAGCAAAGGGAACAACAGAGTGAAAAGACAGCCTATAGAATGGAAGAAAATATTTCAAAACCACATATCTGATCAAGAATTAATATCCAAAATATGTAAGGAACTCAACTCAATAGTAAGAAAACAACCTGACAGAAAAATGGCCTAAGTACCCAAATAGACATTTTTCAAAAAGAGACATACAAGTGACCAGCAAGTATATGAAAATAATGCTCAGTATCACTAATCATCAGGGACATGCAAATTACAACCACAATGAGATACCACCTTATGCTTGTCAGAATGTTATTATTAAAAAGAGGAAAGATAACAAGTTTTGGTGGGGATGTAGGGAAAAGGGAGCTCCTGTACATTTTTGGTAGAAATATGAATTAGTATAGCCATCACAGAACACACTATGGAAGTGACTCAAAAAAATTAGAAATACCATAAGATCCAGCAATAGTGCTGCTGGGTAGATATCCAAAAGATATAAAATCAGTATGTTGAAGAAATGTCTGCATGCGTGTGTTCATTGAAGCACTATTCACCATAGCCAAAGTTGGCATGGAATGTCCATCAAAGGATAAACGGATAAAGAAAATATAGTATATACACACAATGGAATACTATTCAGCCCTAAAAAGAAGGAAATTTCTGTCATTTGCAACACCATGGATGAACCCGGGGGAACATTATGTTAAGTAAAATAAGCTAGGCACAGAAAGAAAAATACTGCATGGTCTCCTTACATGTGGAATCTAAAAAAGTCAGACTCATAGAATCAGATTAGAATGGTGGTTACCAGATGCTAAATGGAAGGAAGGGTTTGAGGAGATGCTGGTCAAAGAATGCGAAGTTTCAGTTAGTCAGTAAGAATAAGCTCAAGAGATCTATAGTACATCATAGTGACTATAGTTAATAACTATATTGAATACTTGAAAATTATAGAGGGAATACATTTTAAGTGGTCTGCCACAAAAAAATATGATATTGAAACAGACTTTCATTGTCTGAGATAATGCCTGGAGTTCTTGTCCTACCTCCAAGATGATTAAGGAGCATGGACACAAAGGTAAGGTTAGAGTGAAAGTTTAATAAGGAAAAGAAGAAAGCTCTCTGCCAGCAGAAAGGGGGTCCAGAATGGGAGTATCCACTATGGGGCTAGGCTCGAGGGTTTTTATGGACTGGGAAGGGGAAGGAATGTGCTTAGTCTGTGGGCTGTCTTGGCGAACATATGACTCAGCATGGCCCGGGATCAATCAGAGGCTGAGGTGACAATTCAGATGGGCCAGACTTAGAGTCTAAATAAAGGAAAGTAGAGTGCCCACCAGAACTCAGTGGAGCCCACCGTGCCCATGGCCACAAAAGAAGAAACTTTACCTGGGAGCCCACTGGCTATACAGAAGACAAAGGTATTTCTGTGCCGGGCCTTGTTCCCTTATCTGAGTGAGCTGGAGGTTTGTGCAAGTTCTTATCCAAATGGGCCGGAGGTTCTTCTGTCTGTGCAGCCACAGTCATGTCTCCAGGCACAACACCCCGTGCTAGTTCCATTATCAGTGCCTGCGCTTGAATCTTTTCTCAGGCTGCTTTTTATGTTATGTGGGGATGAGGCACTGACCCATGGGCAGGGGGCTCTCTGGGACCCTTCCCTTGTTATCTCCCTAAGGCAAGCTAACTAACTACTTTCACTATGTGAGGTAAGGCATATATTAATTATCTTGGTCTGGCCATTCCACAATGTCTACTTATATCAAAACATAATGTTGTACACCATAAATACATACAAATTTTGTCAGTTAAAAAAATTAAAAAATTTTAAAAGAAACATTAAAAAGTTATGTTTTTATATGCTAGCAATGAATAATCTGCAAATGGTATAAGGAAAAACCTTTCATTTATATTATTATCAAAAATAATAAAACATTTATAAATAAATTTAACCAAGAATATCAAGACGTGTACACTGAAACTCACAAAATATTACTGAAAGGAATTGAAGAAGACCTACATAATGAAAAGGCATCCACTATTCATCTGAAAATACTTAATATTTTTAAGACGGCAATATTACTACTCAAAGCACTTTACAGAGACAATGAAATCTCTATAAAAATCTAAGCAGCTTTTTAAAATGGAAAATGTAGTATTCAAATTATTATTGAATTGCAGGAAACTTCAAGAGCCGTAACTATCTCAAAAAAGAAAAACAATGCTGGAGGACTCATTTGTCCCAATTTTAAAACTTACTATAGAATTATAAGAATCAAAACAGTATGGTACTGAAGTAAGAATAGACGTATAGGTCAATGGAAAAGAGTTGAGACTCCCTAAAGAAGCTCACACATCTATGTCCTATTAATATTTGAAGGGGTTCTAAAACCATTCAATGGGAAAAGAAGAGTCTCTTAAGCACATGGTGCTAGGATATCTGGATATCCATATGGAAAAGAGTGAAATTAGACATCTACCTCAGACCGTATATAAAAATTAACTAAAACATGGTACAAAGAACCAAATGTAGGAGTTAAAACTATGAAACACTTAGAAGAAAACATGGGAGAATTCTTCATGACCTTGAATTCAGTAATGGATTCTTGGATATGATACCACAAGCATGAGCAGCAGAAGAAAAAAAAGATAAATTGGACTTTATCACAGTTAAAAACTCAAAGGATACTCTCAAGAAATTGAAGAGGCAATCTACATAATAGGAGAAAATATTTGCAAATCATATATCTGGTAAGTGTCTTGAATATATAAAGAACTCATATCTTAGCAACAAAAAGACAGCCTAATTTTTTAAAATGTGCAAATTACTTGAATAGATATTTCTCCAAAGAAGATATACTTGGCTGGCAAGCACATGAAAAGCTGCTCAACATTATTAGTTATGCAAATGACTGGGAAATGCAAATCAGAAACACCAGTGAGGTGTAGTTTCATATCTACTAGGATGGTTGTAATCAAAACATGGACAATAGCAAATACTGACAAAGATGTGGAGAAAGTAGAGCCCTTGTACATTAATGGTGGAGATATAAAATTATTCAGCTGCTATGGAAAACAGGCAGTTCCTCAAAAATTTAAATACAGAATTACCATATGATCCAGCAGTTTCAATCCTTAAGTATAGAATTAAAATAATTAAAAACAGGTTTCAAAGAGAAACTTGTACATGAATGCCCATAGCAGCAATATACACAATAGCCAAAATATAGAAACAGTGTAAATGCCTATCATCTCATGTACATATAAGCAGAATTGGTATATTCATACAGTAGAATATTATTCAGCCATGAAAAAGAATGATGTTCTGAAACATGCTATAACATGGCCTTGGAAGCATTATGCTAAAGAAGATATCTACAAAGGCTATTTTTCTATATTATTCTGTTTATATGAAATGTCCAGAATATGCCCATGTATACTGGGTTTCTTTCTGGTCTAATGAAAGTGTTCTGAAATTAGATATTGGTGATGGTTGCACAAGTCACTCAATGTACTAAAAACCATTGAACTGTACACTTTATCAGGATGACTTTTATAGGAAATAAATTTTGTATCAATAAAAAAGTTCTAGAAGAACATATAGGAGATAACTTGTGTGACCTTGGGTTAGACAAAGATTTCTAAATTAGGATACCAAAAGCATGATGTAAATTAATAAATCAATTAATTTATAAATTAATAAATTATACTTTATCAAAATTAAAATCTTCTGCTCTTTGACATATACAGTGGTTCCCCCCTTATCCTCGTGGGATATATTCCACACCCTCCAGTGCATGCTTTAAATCATGAATAGTACCAAGTCTTTGTATGCTATGATTTTTCTTACCCATACATACCTATGATAAAGTTTAATTCATTCATTAGGAACAATATGAGATTAATAACTAATAATGAACTAGAACAATTATAACAATATGCTGTAATAAAAGTGATGTGAGTGTGGTCTCCCCCACCCTCTCAAAATATCTTCTGGAACTGTACCTTGGGTGACTGATACCACCCAAGAGAAGTGAAACTGCAGGTAGGGGAGAGGGACCCCTGTACTGTTAAGGAGACAAGCCCCAGAGTGGGGAAAAAATAATTGAAAAATGTATATCTTATAAACTAATTATGTCTAGAATATATTAAGAACTGCCAAAACTCAATAAGAAAATAAGCATGTGAAAAGATGTTCAGTAGCATTAGGGATTAGGGACATGCAAATTAAAACTATAGCAAAATACCACCACACACCTATTAGATTAATATTAAAAATAGTTGCCATATCAAGTGTTGGTGAGAATTAAGAGAAACCAGAACCCTGTATTAATTCAACAATTTAGATGAAAGGAAATTTAATGCAAATTAAGGGGAGAGTCCCTTTTCCCTTATCTGCAGTTTCACTTTCTGTCGGTGGTAGCAGTTACCCAAAGTACAAAACAAGAAGATATTTTGAGGGGATCGGGGAGACCACATTTACATCAGTTTTATTGCATATTGTTATAATTGTTCTATTTTATTATTAGTTATTATTAATCTCATATTGTGCTTAACTGATGAAATAAATTTTATCATAGGTATATGGTCCAATTACACATACTTGTGGTCCAATTTTACACATTGTGAGAATGTAAAATAGTCCAACCACTTTGGTAAACACTTCAGTAATTTCTAAAATTGTTAAACGTGTACCTGCTATATGATAGTCATTCCACAACTAGGTATTTACTCAAGATCAGTGAAAGCACATGTACATATAAAGACATGGATCCATATAGCAGCTTTATTAGAAACAGTCCCAAACTGAAAACCACCGAAACCTCTGTCAGTTGGTGTACATATAAACAATCTGGCATATTTATACGATGGGATACCACACACTGTGAAATGAATGAATTACTGTTACATATTATAGCATGGATTAATCTCAAAATAATTCTGCTGAGTATAATCAGCCAGATGAAAAAGTTTTGTTTCATCTGTAAAATTCTAAGAAATGCAAATATTTGTCTAGTTACAAAAAGCCCACCAGTAAGGGAGGGGAGGGAGGAGAGAGGAACAAAAAGGAAGGAGTACAAAGGAGCATGTGACGACTTTGGGGGATGACATACATTATGTTGGTTGTGGTGAATATTTCATGTTGCATGTCTCAGAGCTTATCAAATTATACACTTTATGTGTCAGTTTTTTTTTTCAGTAAAGCCTGTTTTTTAAGAAAAGCTCATTGGTCATTTTTGGAACTTAATAAGGCAGCAGTTTATTACTGTAAAAATGAGTAAGCAAAATAAGTATCACACATTTATCCCTTTTTTCTTATAAGAATTACATAAAAATAACCACATAATTCAAAAGGGAAACAACTTTTGTATAGGATTCTAGTAACAAACGGAAGACGAATGATAGAATTAGAAAATTATAGTTTTGCAGTTACTGTGAAATAATGGACCAAGGCAATACTCATCATCAATGAAAGCAAAAGCGATTGGATGTGATTTGATATTTCCATTCAGGAATATCATAATGGAGGTAAGAAATTGATACAATTTAACTCACTAATCAATCTTAGCATGAAGAAAAGTTAGACAGCCAGACCTTAAGTACTCGTGAGGTGATGCAGTAGAGACTACAAGCATCACTTATATAGTATTCTTGCTACTAAAAAACAAAAATTAGCCAGGCAGGGTGCAGGGCAACTGTAATCCCACCTACTAAGGAGGCTGAGGCACAAAAATCTCTTGAAACCCAGAAAGTGAAGGTTACAGTGAGCCGAGATCGCACCACTGCACACTAACGGGGTAATAGAGTGAGACTCTGTCTCAAAAAAAAAAAAAAAAAAAAACGAAAAAACAAAAAACAAACCAGGAGCCTGAATCTAATCTGCCTCTATATTTACCCATTTACAGGGATTAAAGCGTTATGTTAAGTAACACCACAAAAAGACAATCAGCTAAATCCAGATTTGTCTAAGGCAGATGACCCAGTTTCTCCAAGAAAAAGCATTGTAGAAAAAAAACAGACATTTTTGTAGAAAACACTTAAGACAAAACAACTAAACGTGATGTGGAGATTTTGCTTGAATCCTGACATTGAATCCTGATAGTAACAAAAGAACATTAGAATATATATCCTTTAGACTATTGAGAAAACTTGAATGTGAAATGGTTGTTGGATGATAATAAGATATTATTGTTAGTTTTGCCAAGGATGAAAGTGGCATGCTTGTTAAATTTTTATCAGTAAGAGACACATACTTTATTTACTGGTAAAATGACACAGTATTAGGGATTTGGTTTAAAATATTACAATGGGACTAAAAACAAGAAAAAGACAAAAGTGCATAGGCCAATAAAGGAAACAAAAATGGCAAATATATTGGGCCAGTATAGTGGTTTGTGCCTGTAATTTCAGATGATTGGGATGCTGAAGTGGGAGGATGGCTTGTATGACAATAAGGGACATGTCTTTTAGAGTCATGATAACAGACCCTGTTTATTAAAAAAAAAAAATTTTTAATTAGCTGGATATGGCGGCACATGCTTATGGTCCCAGCTACTTGGAAGGCTGAAACAGGAGGATCCTTTGAGCCCAAGAGTTAGAGGCTGCAGTGAGTTTCAATCAAACCACTGCACTGCAGCCTGGGCAAGAGTGAGAACTGTTTCTGAAAGAAAAAAAATGTAAAATGTTGATAATCAAGCTAGATTTTAAGACATGAAGGTTTATTATACCTCCTGAATACTTTTGTTTATATTTAAAAATTTCCATATTTAAAAAAAACTTTTGAGGGTTAAAAAAATTAAAAATGTTGATGTTAGTCTAACATAATAAAATTGTACCATTCACTATTATACTTTTCAAGAATACATAATGGCATGGAAAATGCTTAGGATAATAATAAGTATTAACAAATATTATTTTAAAATTCAGTTGAATAGGCTACCTGTAGAATCTGAAATGCCAAAAATGGCAAGTTATTTTTACATATAGTTCAAAGGCAAGCCTTAGAGATGCTGTAAATTCATCAGCATAATGTCACAAATCTCTTGTGAATTTATTTATATCAAATCAGTTGAAATGATTTCAGTCAGTAGTCAAGAAGACCTTTTTTTAGTCTGAGTGTGATGGCTCATGACTGTAATCCCAGTACTTTGGGATGCTGAGGTAAGAGGATCCCTTGAGCCCAGGAGTTCAAGACCAGGCTGGGCAATATAGTAAGACCCATCTCTACAAAAAACTAGCTGGCTGTGGTGGTAAATGCCTGTAGTCCCAGCTACTCTGGGGGCTTCAGATGAGCAGATTGCTTGAGCCCAAGAAATTGAGGCTACTTACTGTGAGCTATGATCATGCCCCTGCAATCCATCAAGACTGTGTCTTTGAAAGGAAAAAAAAAAAAAAATGAAAAGACCTTATACTAAATAACTATTAAGATGGTAGAGAATTTTTATTTATATTTATAATATTTAGTTACCAACATTCAGTTTATAAACATTAACTGAATTCTTGGGATATGTTGGGTATAGGTTTGGTGAGTCTTGTTTGATATTGTTTTTTAAAAACAGAGCTCCTTAGGAAGGTAACAGACAGCTAAATAAAACTTGTGATATTTTCTTGTATCATAATCACATTTAAAGAACTCCAAAAAACCACATATTTTAAAAGTGCTTATGGTTGGAAATATGAAATGTTTTTTAAAGGAAAACAAAATTGATTTTTTTCAGTTGATTTAACATAAGTAACTGAAAGAATGTTCATTCATGCAGCTAACTCAATTTTCATCTTCTTTTTTTTGTTTATTCAGAGACTAGAAATGAAAAATGAACTTTCTTGCCTTCCAAATTTTCAAACCACTGATTAGTTTAGATTGCCTTACTCTACAGAAATAACATACTATTTTACTACTTAAATGGGAATACTGCTGCTTTGTCATAGATTATTTCATTTGTTTCCGATTAATTATAGGTGCTTGAGTGATATTCTGGGATATGGAAAATATGTTCTTAAATCCATTCAGCTCCGAAATATTCCCTAATGAATATGACTTAGTGAGTACAGTATTATGAAAGGGTTTCATTGGATGATCATGTTTTTGGTCCTTTTTCGCAGTTAAGAGTTGAGCTAAAAATTGAGTGTTGAGAATGTAAGCGTTGATTATTTAGGCCTCAGGTGATCCATTAATTGATCTTTATTTCTTAGAAGTTTGCCCAAGGCCACCAAAGCATTTATTGCTGTCAACAAAGCTAATTGTGACTGCTGATTGTATGACCTAGGACAAATCACCTAATCTCTCTGCCTCAGTTTCCTCATCTGTAAAAAGAGGATGATAATAGCATCTATCTACCTCTAGGGTTGTATCAGGAAGAGCACTTGGCACATAACTAAAGAAATGGTTGAAAAATGAAAAAAAAAAAGGAAATTAAAAAATATTCTTCATGATGTACAAAAAACTTCCTCGTAACTTGTTAGTCCTGATTCAGTTATATTCTTTCATTAACATAAGATAAAATAATTTTATGAAAATAAATCTTACTTAAAAACTTTATAACCTTTTTCCACCTGAGTGTCAGTGCTGAATGTTAAGATTAATAACTGCGTTTGTTTACTCTTTGTTGTATAATTTTTTTTCTTTTTCTGCTGACCCGTTAAAGGTTGCTTAATTATTTAAGTTAAACACACTGTGTAACTAAAATAGTATTTTTAAAAAATAATTTAAAAAAACTCATATGTAGCAATACACTGAATCCGGAGGATACCATAGATCCCACCGTCTACTGTTTCACTTTCCCAGGTTTCAGTTACCTGCAGTCAACCACAGGCTGAAACTGTTAGATGTTAAATTTCAGAAATAAACACTTCGTAAGTGTTAAATTGCAGCTGTTCTAAGTAGTGTGTTGAAATCTCACACTGTCGCACTCCCTCCTGGCAGGGCTGTGAATCATCTTTGTCCAGCATATCCACACTGTATATGCTACCTGCCTGTTACTATAGGGGAAAATATATAGTATAGATAGTGTTCAGTATTATATTCAGTTTCAGGCATCCCCTGAGAGTCTTGGATTGCATCTCCCTTGGCTAAGGGGAAACTGGGATATACTCTTGTACCTTATCATTATTGCCCAAATTAATGACGTCAATGTTTTTATAAATTAGTATAGACAATGTCTGCATAAGCCATAGCAACTTACCACATTTATTTTTTGATGCTGTTTAGTCAGTAATACCTGATCAGTGAGGCTACTCTTTTTATATTTTGTAACTCTATTATTCACACTCTAGTTGTAATGTGTATTTGTTTGTGCTACGTTTTCATTTCAGCAACTGGAATGGCAATATGTATCAATTTCACACTACTAAAATAAATGAATTCATCTTTCAAACAGCTCAGTTTGTAAAAGTCCTAACAAATAAAGTGAGCCAATGAGTTTCTTTGTGGCATCTATCTTTTGATAAAATGGTTGCTTCAGGCTTTAACATAAATATATAAATATAAAATGAAGAGAATTGGCAATTGTTTTTGAAAGGACCTTTCTTGGATCATGGCTTTATATTTTAAATATTATTTTGTTTTGCTTATATTATCCTCAGTTCACTCTTTGAATGTTTATCATATACTTGTTTGTAAAATGTGGTTTTCGTTGAAAATATGCTTATAAAAAGGATTTCAACTGTATTTTATCTGGTCTCTAACACATGAGGTCAGTCTTTATCCAAGAAAGATATTATGAGCTGTTGCTTTCATTCCCTTTTGTTTTTTCTTTCAAATTCATTCACAGTGTTTTGTGGCAGAAATTTTATTTAAGGATCAGTGTCACTCTGCTTCCCCTAGTGTTGTGGTTTATACATAAAGAGTGATAGTGAGCATGGATGGGGTCCCATTTCTAAATCAGCAGAACAGACTGCCCAAATTCGAGAAACCGGGTTTGGACCTTAATGAGAATAAACTAATAATTTAATTTAATGAGAAAAATATAAGCAGATCTCATTTATTAACTTGAAGTAAACATGTATTGAGAATTACAGAGAGTTAAATAGAATCCAGTTAATTTAAAACATATGATTGATTAAAAACATTGATAGTTATAGGCAATTGTTTTGTACATGTATAAAATGCTTAACTATATTTTATTTTTAATTAATTCAACTATCTTATTTCAGCACCATTTTTACTCTACCTGGGCAGATCTTGCCTACCACAGTCAGCCACAGGGAAGTACCTGTCTGTATACATATTGTTTATTCATTTACATGCATACTTCAACACAGTATACACATCCACACCGTGCTAGTTGTTAATCACAGATAATCCAAAGAATCTATGTGTTATCTTTTTCTTTGCAATTTTGTTTAATGTTGTGTGAAGTCTATAGTGGTGATCGAAAATATTCTCCATGAGTCTAAAGGGGCTCCTGGATACTAAAAGCAAATAAATTATGTTGTGTCTTTATTGTAGTAGCATTCTTTGAAAATAGGGAATTCATTTTCGTAGTAACTCCCTATTATTAAGAGTTACAAATTGGTTGTTATGAGACGAAGCGTTGTGAAATTTTAGCTTGGAACCTCAACATTTTAGCAGAATTTGGGCCTACGTGTTATTACTCATTGTTTTCTCTAATAATTTTTGGATTAGAGTTTGGTTTTGAGCTCCCGCTTCTCTAGACACACTTGCCCAATAATAGAGTCCAATAGAGTACCTTGACTAAAGGCAATTGAGCTCCCCACATGTTTGCTCTCTAGCCCAGAGGTATTACAGGCATTTACACAAAAGCTGTTGATCACAGTGTATTTACAAAACCTTCAGGAGCATAGCTGCTTCCCCCACTGTAGACTTCTGTTCAATTGATTTTATCCCAGTGGGATGATTGGCCATCAGTTTTTCTTTTTTTTTCAAGAAAAAGCTTTCCACTGGAGCTTTCTCTGTTATATTCAGTAGAGGAAATGCTTGGTTAGTGTTTTATCAGAGGCCCTTTTCAACATGCAATTGACTATCAATCTTGAATCTTTAACAATGAAACAATACTCCTGTGCCTGAGAAAGCAGCTTTCATCTGGCTCAAAGAAGAAAACAAACTTGGTCAGCACTGTGGGTTTCTCAGGCAAAGTACAGGAATACACTGGCAATTATTCCTGTTTCTGGATTGTTAAAAAGAACTCCCATTAGAGTGACTCTGCTTCTTTTCATTGCTAGAAACCTGTGCCCCACTTACTCCTTCTTTTCTTTTGCTTCATGCTGCTTGCCCTCAAAACCAGGCCTCCTTGCCCTCAGAACCTTTCTTCTGTCTAATCATGCTCTTCTATAGCTATATTCTATAGGGGGCTTCACTTCGCAGGCTGCATTTAGTTGGAGACAGGAATGCCAAAGAGAGGCAGAAACTACAATAAATGTTTCTCTCCCTCCCTCTCTGTCTCAGGTAGCAATTTTGGCAACACCTCTATCTCCTCCATGTTTCCAGCCCTGGACTGATCCAGGGTAGTAGTTCCAACTTGTGCTGGCTGACTGTGGCTTGTGGGTCCCAGTAAGGCTGACTCTTCCTTTTGTGTCTTCAGCTTTGGGATGATGAAGGGATCAGCTTCAATGTCTTTAGCTTTGGGATATGGTGGTTTCCTGCTGTTGCAAAATTTGTGGCTTACACTACCATATTCAGTTTGTCTTCTTAGCTGCTCCTTCACCAAAATAACCAATTCCCTTAATGAAATTCCCTTCATGTAATTTCATATTTATAGTAGTTTCTGTTTTCTTGATTATACTTTGACAAACACATCTTCCTTTCCATGTCATTCTGGGTTTCTGACATGAAATCACATTTAAGACAATAGAACTGATATTTATTTTCTTTATGAGATGAGAGTATTGGAACAATTGGGATCAAAGCACAGCAGAGAATTGAACATAATATAAGATTTAAATTAGACCTGACTCTTTCTTAGACCACCACTGACTCCACACTGATGTCCTGAATCCAGACAAGCTGTAGCTAGAAACATGAGGGCAGCCAGTTACATGACAATTAAGAATGATAAAGCTACAAGTTCATGATGAGTTCCAAGAATAGGGTAGAGTGTTAGCTGCTTAATTTCAGAAAGATAGTTTTCATACATGCTCCGAGCAACAACAGAGTTGTAATGTTTTCTCAGTGCTATAATCTATAATGTCAATCTACAGAAGCAAATGTAAAGAAAAGTATTTGACAAAAGAAGTTAACTTGTGAACTAGTTATTTGAGTTATTGGTTACTAGTTATTTGAAGCTATATCTTGGATAGTTTTGATTGACAATTAAAAAACAATTCAAGTTATCCTGTTTATACTTGTTTATTTTAAAAAATCTTGGTCATGTTTTTGTGTTGGTGTGAGAAGGTATATGTGACCAAAGTAGGCAATATTAAGGTAAATTATAAATTGATATTTAAAGTCCTACCTTAGATATACAACTAGATATTGTCATTTTTAAATTTTATTTCAATTGGCTGAAGCTTTTGAACTCATAGGAGGTTAAAATTGGTTGAGAGAGCAGTTTTACAGATGGACATTTCTTTGTATCAGAAAGTAGTGCTTTAATATATGAATCAAAATTATAAATTTTTGCACCTCATTTAAAAATACTTCTATCATCTCCTTTAATGATAATTTCATATTCCATGTTGTTTAATATCAGGGAAAACTTTATAGAGATCTTTCTGATTACCATTTTTTACTGATAACTGGTTTACTCCCTGTAGCCTAGTCATTAACCTAGACTTTTAGCTCTTT
The DNA here is from genome assembly GCA_963573385.1 of Cacajao melanocephalus. Classification (NCBI taxonomy): domain Eukaryota; kingdom Metazoa; phylum Chordata; class Mammalia; order Primates; family Pitheciidae; genus Cacajao; species Cacajao melanocephalus. Next base: position 22,122 of record CAUYLG010012099.1, read on the forward strand.
CACTTCCAGCTCATAACATTGAGTATAATTACAGAAGTCAGGAAGTAAAAGTTACTAATTCCAAATTGAAATACTTTGTGGACCAAATGCTGTTGCTTCTTGGAACTATTTGTAGAACAATGTAAAACAAATGGGATCTGATTCAGTGTTTCGGGAGTTCTTGACCTGAATTTCGAATATGAATCCTTACCTGCCCTTTAAAAACTTTGACTCTTCTAAGATTGTTCTCACCTGGAAAGTGTTCATTCCTTCACTGTCTATCACAGGTGACTGGGAGCACTTCGGTAATAACCATGAGAAATGAAATCAAGTACAATGCTGAAGATTGTGGAAGAAATACTATTTTTCTCAAACCTGCATCGTTATTTATGTTAGGACTATTTATTTATTCTGTGACTCTTGTTGCAGTAGTATGTAAGACCCGATTGATTCATTTTTAGATTATTAATATTAGACTTGTGGATTTCTTTGCAGACTTTGGAGCAGGGGTTGGGAGAGAAGTATATATTTTGGAATTTTTTTGCTCATAAAAAATGGCTTAAAATTGGAAGGAGAGAGAGCTGCTGCTGAATGCCTAGGTTATTTGGTTTCTTCCTAGGTGACTTGGAGCGTTCTAGGCCTATGCAATAAACCCCTTCTGCAGAGAGAAGCCGTAGGGACCTGTTGACAGGGCCTCATGGTGTTTCTCAACATATTAGAGAGTCTTTTTGTGATAGCATAGAAGACCGAAAGATTGCAGGTGGCCCAGCTGGTGGTTATCATCCTGTGCACCACAGCTTTTTGGCTCAAAAGATGAAAGTTTCTCATCCACTCTTTGAAACAGTATCTGGTCACAGAATAGAAAAAGTTATTTCTGAAATTAAGGTTTAGGAGTTTTTTATTCACTTTAGGTTGAGGCCCATAAATGAGAATGTAAGGCCATGAGATTTTCCATGTGAAGGTGAGTCCCACTTGTATACTGTAAACCAGGAAAAAAAGATATTTTATTTGAAAGTGTAAATAAAACATTTCTGTAACATTTTTGGAATGCCAGAAAATAAAAATATGTGCCAGAACATTCATCAACTTAAAAATCATTACTGTCATTCCTTTGTTTTTCAGCTTAACACATTTAGAAATAATGAGTGAAATGATTTGACTGTATTGCTTTAATAGGCAGTATAAGATCAAGAGGCCAATGTACAGGTCATTGGTTTGCATATGGTAAGCTTTTGTCTTGGGCTAATGACATTTTAGTTATTTCATTACTTTCAAAAATACGATTGTAAAACTTTCATTTGGAATGTATTTCCAAAACTTTTGACCCTTTGAAGAGTGATCCATGAGTGCAAGTGACTGAAGCTGGTTCAAAATTTTGTGAACTGTCTCTCTTTTTTGTAAATCTCTGAATTTGATATGAGGAAGTGAAGGACACAAGCAGTCCAATTAGTTGAAGCAGCCTCTTCTTGCTTGCATTCACATTTGACTTAATTTACCCTTAATTTACTTAAGCTTTGATTTTTTTTTCTGCTTTAAGTAAAACAGTGTGAATATTTTATTTTTTAATTGAAGGGAAATTTTCATTCTTAGCTCCTGCTGGGTAAAAAAGTGACAGGGCTGCTTAGCGCTGCTAACTTTAAGTGCTGTTTGTAGTTTGTTATGAGCTCTAGAAATCTTATATGGAGAAAAGAAAGATTTGGTAGAAAGAAAAGTCCTAGGAAAAAAAATCAATTAGAGACTGTGTGACTGCCAGAGTGAAAGAGGAGGAGCAGAGCAACCATTCTGAATTGGTATATTGAGAAGCAGAAATCCAATTAACAAATTCACATTTCTGCAGCAGCAGACAGTGATTAAAATTTTGGTGAACTACTCAAAATTCCTGCCACATACTTCAAACTGATAACTTATAGAGGCTCTTAAAAAAAGTTCTGCATTTTAAGAACAAATGTGTAAATAGAGAACTCATTATGCTTCTTGTTCTGAAATGACCTTTAATTGTATGCAATGAGAATGTTGTTTTTTATTATTTAATATTTACATATTACTTAACTTTATGTTCAAATAGAACTTTAAAAGCATGTAGCTTCAGAGCTGCAGATCCTGCATTTGATGGAGTTCAAAGAACAGAGAACTGATTTGTAGAAACTTAAATAAATAAAGTTATATCTAAAGTTTTGATCCTGATTTCAAATTTACTCATTCAGTTCTAAGCATTTAATAATGTGTTTAGGCCAGGCACAATGGCTCATGCCTGTGGGAGGCCGAGCTGGGTGGATCACCTGAGGTCAGGAGTTCGAGACCAGCCTGACCAACATGGTGAAACCCTGTCTCTACTAAAAATACAAAAATTAGCCGGGCATGGAGGCACATGCCTATAATTCCAGCTACTTGGGTAGCTGAGGCAGGAGAATCCCTTGAACCCGGGAGGCAAAGGTTGCAGTGAGGTGAGATTGCGCCATTGCACTCCAGCCCAGGCGACAATGTGAGACTCTATCTCAAATAAAATAAAATAAAATAAAATAAAATAAAATAAAATAAAATAAAAACGTGTTTAATGCACCTAGTACTATGTTAAGCACTGGTGACACAAAAGTGGATAAGACATGGTCCTGACCTACAGTAGCTTCCTTTTGACTCTAGTGGGAGGAACACACCCTTAAATTAGACCAGATTATAAAGCAGTGTGGTTAACAACATGGTGAAAAGATGAGCAACGTCAGTGTGTGTACAGAGGACAGAGTCTCCTGCTGTGAATGCTGGCGTCCCAGGTAGCTTTGCAGAGGACATATACTGGGGCTGTGAAGACTGAATTATGCTGTTATAGCCTAAGGAAATGAATTTTGCCTTGTAACTGCCTCTGATGGCCTGGGGGACACTATTGCTATAAACCTATTTAAAAAAAAAAAAAAAGAATTGAGCTAGGCTTTTTGCACTGTTTTATTACTGTGAGAATGTATGCCTGCACATTAATTCAATCAATTAATTCAAAATTGATTCACCATAAATTGTAAGACTACTGTCTGTACCTAGCTAACTTAATGAATTTAACACATTTATATATAATTAATACAATTATATATTAAATGTAGAAGCGTAAATATCATTTGTGTGCTACTGACTCCTAAATTTATTTGACATCTCTACTTGGTTATCTAGGCATCTCAAACATAGTATATTCAAAACAATCTTTCCTGCCTGCCCCCAAACTGTCTTTGTTAGTTGCAACAGTATTTTCTGATTGCTCAAATGAAAACTCTTGGATTCATCCTTGATTCTTCTTTTTCTCTGATGCCCCTTAAGATATTTGTCAAAAAAGTCTGTTGATTCTACTTTCAAATACCATATAGCCAAAATCACTTCATACCACCTCCAACTGCTATCACAGTGGTCTGAGTCACTGATACTTCTTGATTGGATTAATTCAATATAGCTTCTCCCTGCTTCCACCTTTGTGTCTATGTTCTGGATTCAACACAGAAGCTAGGGTGAATGTTTCAAAATGTAAGTTGGAACATGGTATACTCCTGTTCAGAACCCTCCAGAGGCTCCCCAGATTCCTCAGAGCAAAAGCTAAAATTGTTACAGACCCACAGGACAGTGTGATCTGTCCTTAGCTTCCCTCTTTGACCATGTGTCCTGTTGGTGTTCATTCCATTCACTCTGTTGCAGCACCACTGGCTCCTTAATCATCCTCCAAAGCACTGGGCCAGTTTCCATCTCAGGGCCTTTGCACTGTTCTAACTCTTACTCCAGATATCAGCCTGGTTTTGTTTGCTCCTTCACTTCCTTTAAATCTTTGCTCTAATATCTTTTCAGTAAGATCATCCTTGACTGTGTTTAAAATTACACCCCATCTTCCCTCTCTTCTCCATCCAGCTTGTCTTGCTTAATTTTTCTCTATAGTACTTAACACCTTTTAACACATTTTATAATTTGTTTATTTATTTTATTTATTGCCCCCCCAACCTTCCAACTAGGAAGATAATCATTCCACGGACTGAGATTTTTGCTTTATTGTTCACTGCTGTATTTTTATCAGCTAGAGAAGTTCCTGGTACACAATAGCTGCTTAATCAATAGTTGCTGACTACATGAATAATACCTTTTGCATTTTTTGAGTGATTAAAGAGACTAAGCTTTACAAATTATTTTTTGTACTTTCAGTAACTGGATTTAAATATCAATTGCTCTACACCAGAGAAGTGGTTTCCAGTCCAGGCTGAGATCAACTGGATATCTTTTTCAGAAATACTAATGGTTCGCCCTCTTCCAAGCTAATTAAATAAAAATCTCTAAGTATGGGGCCTGATTATCAGTCTTCTTTTTTACATTCCCTGGTTATCCTAACTTGTAGCCAAGGTTAGAGCCAGGTGCTCAGGAAACATTTAAATGAATGTGAATAAATGAATAAAGAGTTACCAAAGCTACTACCTCTGAGACTTAGATTAGGCCCAGCTTAAGCATCAGGATTAGATTTCAGATGTTTGTTAATGAGAGATTGATTCTGAGAAGCACAGCCTAAGAAAGGCTGAAGAGGGAGAAGGGAAGGGGTCAGGGAAGGGAGGGTGAAGAGAAGGAGAAGTCAAAGAGGGCATTCCTAAATAGTTATAGCAGGAAGGAAAGATTGTCGCCTTGTCCCTTGGCAGCTGTTGCCAACTAATGGTTCCCCATTTAAAAATCATAGATATATTGGGAATTACCTAGTTAATAATTTGCATTAAGGCAAGTGTATTATATTTCCAGGACTTTATTTTTTGCTGTCTATATATGAATCAAAAAGACTTTGAGGAGAAGATGAGATTTGAACGAGTTAGTAGAATAAGAGGAAGTGAGAGGAGAGCAGATACTTCTAAGTTATCAGAGTAAAATAAGTGAAGTGAGAGCAGTTTTAAAATAATGAACACAGTTCACCGAGCATAGCAAGAACAACTTCTCAAAATCTGGGGAAAGAGATTCTAGTTGGCTTAACAGATTTCAGGGTATGGTAGGGATGTACAGTGAAGGGCCTTGATAGGGAGGTTCTGGGATTCCTTTTTGCAGCAGAAATATTTTTGTTTCTTAAAGGCTTTGGAGAAGGTAGGAGATTTGATCAAAGTTGTTTCAGGAAGATTAATCTGGCTGGTGATGTGGCAAGAAGGAGTTAGAAGGGACAACTTTGAGGAGAAGCTGGGCTGTAAAATGTCCTAGAAAGCAAAACAGAATGAATAAAATGCAGAATAATGTCAGATCTGATAGGAGAATGGCAAAACCAAACAGACCTTGGATTTGAAAATAATGCAAAGAGAAAAGCCCAGTGTGATTAAGAAGGCAGTGGGTGAAAGAGAATACATAGAGAAAGTGCCTGAGAATTAAGATCATAGCTACTATTGAGTCCAAGACCCTGGAAGTCCTGTTTTCATAGTTAGTACTAGCAATTTTTATTGTCTCTACCAAGCTTTAAGGATTTTAGAAGCCTTTCGGTTGGACCTTCAGGGCTGGGAAGGATTTGCCTGATTTCCTAAATACGGCTTATTTAGATTTTTATTACATTTCAATATACTAGCTGAGGTTCCAGCCTCGTTAATGAGTAGAAGGGATACCCCTTATTCCCTCCTTTGTCCAACCAAGTCCTTCTCTACGTTAGATACCAGACCTTCTCAAGGTGTGGAAATCTTTCTAGGCTTGGAAAAGGAAATTCTCCTTGTCCCTTTTCTTTTCATTCCCAGCAGTCTTAGTTTCTTTACTTTTTTCTGCTTTTATACTTCAAGATCTATTGCTACCACCCTCTTCCCTTTTTCCTTGAGTCACTCTCCCTGTCCTTAATAGGAAGCTTTCCCCAGTTTTCATATAACTGCCTTTCTCTGACCCTTCTGCCTTCCTCTGCCTTTAGGCTCACCCTTGGTCTCCATCTTGACAGCCTGACGGCTGTTTGGCGGAGTAGTGTGTGGTCCTAATCTGTGCCCAGCAGGCAGCGCCTTCATCAGCAAGGCAGCCTGTCTTAACTCTTGACTTTGCTCCCTAAACATTACAACTGCTTAGAAACCTAGTCCAATAAAGTCAATATGTGCAGTACTGGCAAGAAGTAATTTAGGTACTAATTGACATTTCAACATATTTATATAGAAGTTTTCATTATTTTCAAAAATTACCACTTCTAAGTTGTGTCGCTTAAATTATCCTGTGTCCTGAAGTGATAGAACATCCATCCTGCCTTTGCCAAAGTACTGTGAGCCCTCTTTCATTAGTTCATCCACTTCAGTCACCCTGCACAATTGGGGGTTTTGTTTCATTTTCAACTTTTGTAGGGTGTTAAGAAAATTTGGAAGCCATTTGAGCTTTTTCTATAATCCACCAAGCCTGTGTTTCCTAGGTAACATTTTAGTGTCTCATTTTATATTTAAGTACATACATGGCCATACCAATCATTGACTAATTTTAGTCTTTAACATGAATTAATTAGATGTCACATTTTTTTTTCTAATAAAAGCAGTATTAAACTGAAAGTTGATTACCTACATTCTATATTCTGACTTGGGTTTCTGTTGAAATACTAAGTGTTTAAAAATTGGAATGAAACATTTAGATCTTGGTTGTAAGGCTTTGCTTATTCAAATCCTCTGTGATTTGTATAAGTCACAACTACCAGTGAATTATAAGAAAAGTAAGTTTAATTAAAATGTGAGTTTCCTAAATGTAATTATCTCTTTGAGACTGTGAAGGATTATTTTAAGTAGCTTTTTATGAAACACTGGAGGGCACCATTATGAAATTCTCATAGCAAAGGAAGGAAGGTGATGAATTTGACAGAACTGTTTGTGGAGTTTTGAATAAAAATGCCACATCTCATAGAAGTGCTAGTTTTGTGTCTTGTAATGATGCTGGCTACCGGGTATTAGTCTCTTGGAACTGCCTTTGAATACTGTCATATTTCATGTTGAGTTAGCCACAGTGGTTATAGGCAAGGCCGTGTGAATATAGTGACTGTCAGCTCATGAGAAAACGAAAGTAAAATACTCCTTAAGATCCCTGTAGAATCCTGGAGTGTAAGAGCTCAAGTAAACCTTTTTCCTCATGGATGCAAGAGTGAGAAATATTTTATTTATGGACAGTACATACAGGGCAGTAAGAGGCACAAGTAGACCAGTGTCATCCGTCATCTAGTTTACGTTACTATGAGGTGTAGGCCTGGATTCTAGAAGTTCAAGAGTCAAATAGAACTCAAGTTTTAGATATTTTTGGATTTCCACAAGGCTATAAAATATTTTAGATTTGCCAACATCTGTCTATCAAGGATCTGCAATTTGATAAGTTATCCCAGCTTTGTTGGCACTTAGTTATCTTTCCTATGATGAAAGACTGAACTGGCACGAGCAGCTTTATATTTTCTTCTTTACACAATTTTTATAGTATGCTCTCACCAATATTTTTGTTGATATATGATTTTTTTAACTGTAATAAAATGTACATAACATAGAATTTACTGTTTTAACCATTTAAAATGTACAGTTTAGTGGTGTTAAGTACATTCAAACTGTTGTGATGAAGAGGTACATTATAATGAAGGAAGCCAAGAGATAGGTAAGGATTCACATAGAAACTGTGTCAGAAGCTGTGCTGGAACCCTAAATATGCATGTGTAGGGATAGCTATGTAGCTGGATAAAATTTTTGTGACTTTGAATCTTCCTAGAAATTATATTAAAGATAAATTGGGAAAATAAAGTCATGCTATATGTGTATTTTGCATGGTTATATTCAGTAGTTCACATATGCATATGGTTACAAATAGCAAAATTAATGCTTAATGTTTATAAGTTTAAGAGTCATATGTCAACGAATTTTTAAGCAGCCCTGAGGGTCCATTTAATGTAGTTTATTTTCGATTTTCCTGTGATAACAACATGAGGCTGCTGTCAGCACATGAGCCCAGAAAGCTACCCAGCATCTGCAGTTCACAAGGGCTGTCTGCTTCTTTTTACATGTTACTGGAACAGTATATTTCCAACAGTGATAAAAACTTTTCGGGTGTGGGGATCAAAAATGCCCTATAAAGAAAGCTAACTGTAAAGACAATGCGGTTTAAAAAAATGGTGATTTTTAAGGAAGAAAATAGAAATGCGGGGAACAGCAATATGAGGATTGTCAAATTTAACAGTGACTCAGATCCTTGACACATACAAGTTCATCTTTGCTCAATTAAAAACAAGAAAACTTGACCCGTGAAACCATTTTATCCACCTCTCTAGCCCTAATGCAAAAATCCTGTGAAAAATAAAACTTTAGGAAACATGAAAAGGCAGTTAACCTGTTTTAAGATACATGAATATGGAAGCACATGACTATTGACAAGAATGAATTGAGTAAAAGCCAGAAGCTCTGCAAATATTTTCATGAAGTGTCTCCATTAAACCCATCTTCCCATGAATAAGGGTTGCTTTAAGAAATTTAGGAAGATCTCCCCACATTCTCACTATCTCTGTCTCTGCCTCTGCCTCTCTGTCTCTCTCTCTCTCTCTCTTCTGACAAGAGTGACCACATCTTAACTGACTGTTTTCTAGGAAGTACTTTCTTGGAAGCTGGAGACAAACCTCTAGGAGAAGGCTGAATGGACCAAGCCTCTCCCCCTGTGCTTTTGTGAGCATAAGTATCTAAAGAGGGTAGAAAGCTCAGCATTTAAAGTGGGCAAGGATATTCCCCTTGAGTGAAGCCTGGCTTTTTTCAGCAATACAATGTCCCCTGCAGCTTACCTGTATTTGTTTTCTACTGGTGCACATAAATTGCTACAAATTTAGCAGCTTAAAACAATGTGCATTTATCATCTCACTAGTTCTGTGGGTCAGGAGACCAGACATGGCTTAGCTGTGTCCTCTGCCTAGGGTTTCACAATGTAATCAAGATCTCAACTGGGGCTGTATTTCTTTCTAGTGCTCAACTCTTTTTTTTTTTTTTTGAGACAGAGTTTCACTCTGTCACCAGGTGCCAGGCTGGAGTGCAGTGGCACAATTTCGGCTCACTGCAACCGCCGCCTCCCGGGTTCAAGCAATTCTCCTGCCTCAGCCTCCCAAGTAGCTGGGACTACAGGCGCGTGCCACCATGCCCAGCT
>CAUYLG010012100.1:0-55899 GCA_963573385.1 Cacajao melanocephalus
ATATCATACTGAATGGGCAAAAACTGGAAGCATTCCCTTTGAAATCTGGCACTAGACAAGGATGCCCTCTCTCACCACTCCTATTCAATATAGTATTGGAAGTTCTAGCCAGAGCAATCAGGCAAGAAAAAAAAATAAAGGATATTCAATTAGGAAAAGAGGAAGTCAAATTGTCTCTATTTGCAGACAACATGATTGTATATTATATATTTAGAAGACTCTATCATCTCAGCCCAAAATCTCCTTAAACTGATAAGCAACTTCAGCAAAGTCTCAGGATACAAAATCAAAATCAATGTTCAGAAATCACTAGCATTTATATACACCAATAACAGACTAACAGAGAGCCAAATCATGAGCAAACTCCCATTCACCATTGCTACAAAGGGAATAAAATACCTAGGAATACAATTAACAAAGGATGTAAAGGACCTCTTCAAGGAGAACTACAAACCACTGCTCAAGGAAATAAGAGAGGACACAAACAAATGGAGAAACAGTCCATGCTCATGGTTAGGAAGAATCAATATCATGAAAATGGCCATACTGCCCAAAGTAATTTATAGATTCAATGCTATCCCCATCAAGCTACCAATGACCTTCTTCACAGAACTGGAAAAAACCACCTTAAACTTAATATGGAACCAAAGAGAGCGCACATAGCCAAGACAATCCTAAGCAAAAGGAACAAAGCTGGAGGCATCACGCTACCCAACTCCAAACTATACTACAAGACTACAGTAATCAAAACGGCATGTTACTGGTACCAAAACAGATATAGACCCATGGAACAGAACAGAGGCGTCAGAGGCAACGCCACACATCTACAACCATATGATCTTCGACAAACCTGACAAAAACAGGCAATGGGTAAAGGATTCTCTGTTTAATAAATGGTGTTAGGAAAACGGACTAGCAGTGTGCAGAAAGCAGAAACTGGACCCCTTCCTGACACCTTACACTTAAATTAACTCCAGATGGATTAAAGACTTAAACATAAGACCTAACACCATAAAAACCCTAGAAGAAAACCTAGGCAAAACTATTCAGGACATAGGCATAGGCAACGACTTCATAACTAAAACACCAAAAGCATTGGCAACAAAAGCCAAAATAGACAAATGGGACCTAATTAAACTCCAAAGCTTCTGTACAGCAAAAGAAACAGCCATCAGAGTGAACCAGCAACCAACATAATGAGAAAAATTTTTGCAATCTGCCCATCCTGCAAAGGGCTAATATCCAGAATCTACAAAAAAGGAAAACAGATTTACAAGAAAAAAACAAACAAACCCATCCAAAAGTGGGAGAAGGATAGGAACAGACACTTTTCAAAAGACATATATGAGGCCAACAAACATATGAAAAAATGCTCTTTATCACTGATTATTAGAGAAATGCAAATCAAAACCACATTGAGATACCACCTCACTCCAGTTAGAATGGTGATCATTAAAAAATCTGTACACAACAGATGCTGGAGAGGATGTGGAGAAATAGGAACACTTTTACACTGTTGGTGGGAGTGTAAACTAGTTCAACCATTGTGGAAGACAATGTGGGGCTTCCTCAAGGACCTAGAAATAGAAATTCCATTTGACCCAACAATCTCATTAATGGGTATATACCCAAAGGATTATAAATCATTCTATTATAAAGACACATGCACAGGTATGTTCATAGCAGCAGTGTTTACAATGGCAAAGACCTGGAACTAACCCAAATGCCCATTGATGATAGACTAGACAAGGAAAATGTGGCACATATACACCATGGAATACTATGCAGCCATAAAAAATGATGAGTTCGTGTCCTTTGTAGGGACATAGATGAAGCTGGAAACCGTCATTCTCAGCAAACTGACACAAGAACAGAAAATCAAACACCGCATATTCTCACTCATAGGCGGGTGCTGAAGAATGAGAACACATGGACACAGAGAGGGGAGCATCACACACTGGGGTCTGTTGGTGGGGGGCCCACGGAGGGACAGTGCCGGGGTGGGAGGTCAGGGAGGAATAACATGGGGAGAAATGCCAGATGTAGGTGATGGGAGAGGGTGCAGCAAACCACATTGCCATGTGTGTACCTATGCAACAATCCTGCATGATCTGCACATGTACCCCAGAACCTAAAGTACAATAAAAAATATATTTGTTTTTCCAGAGGAAGAAGGATAAATTTCAGTAACTGTTATGTAGAAATAAAGCATACACAATCATCAATTTACTCGAAGTTTATTAATAGAGTGCAGTATTTACTATAAATTGAACTGTTATCCAGGCTGAAGTACAGTATTATAATTATAGTCCATTGCAGCCTTGAACTCCTACATTCGAGAAATCCTCCTGCCTCAGCCTTCTGAGTAGCTGGGACTACGGGTATGTACTACCATGTGCAGCTTTTTTTTTTTTTTTAATTTTGGATAGAAATGGAGTTTTGCTATGTTACCCATGCTGGTCTTCAACTCCCAGGCTCAAGCCATTCTTCCACTTCGGCCTCCCAAAGTGCTGGCATTAAAGATGTGAGCCAATGCACCTGACCCAGAATTTTTAATACATTTAGAGACCTCATTAACCACTTAATTAAAACATTACTACTTCAAGTGCTTCTTCTATCTCTCAGTCCTATTTCATGCATAAAGCTCCTACACAAGTAAAAATATTGTCATAATTGGAGAAATTGTGTTTCATTGATGACACATCAAAGAAATCAATTTGTAAACAAATATCTAAATTAAAATGCCAATTGATGAAAGAAATAAAATCATAAATTTTAAAAAACAGAATTCTTCATTAGCAAGGTGTTTTCTGTGTCTATTAATATACTATTTTACCATCTATTGCAAAAGTAAGCTGTAAAAAAGCATAATTATATCTTTTTTATTATTATTATACTTTAAATTCTTGGGTACATGTGAAAACATGCAGGTTTGTTTCATAGGTATACATATATCATGGTGGTTTGCTGCACCCATCAATCCATCATCTACATTAGGTATTTCTCCTAATGCTATCCCTCCCTAGCCCCCACCCCTCGACAGGCCCCAGTCTGTGATGTAAATGTATACATTATAATCCTGTTTTATTGCAAAATAAAAGCTTATGTGATGTTATCCAGATTTCCATAATGCCTTTAACACATTTAATATTGCGTACTATTGTATTTCAGAAAGAACTACTTTAAAATCAAATAAATGACTTCATGTCATTTCTGTTGTTTTCTAAAGAGTATTTGGATGGCATCTACAGCTCATGTCTGCATGGATAGCTGAAAAGTAATGCAGTAAACATATACAAAAAATAATTAAAATTCCCTTAAAGACAACCATGCAGAATCACATCTGTGTGTGTATAGATATGTGTGTGTATGTGTATGTACACATGAAAAACATAAATGTTATAAAATTTAATACCATATGAGAATAGTAAGCAGTAACCACAATATCTCTGAGAAAGTCTTTAGAGTAGAATGGAAGGAGGACACAGAAACGCGTCAATTCAAATTCATGCTAATCATGCATCTTTATGTTAAAATCTTTGGTGTCTATTGTCTGATTTTTTATTTTTGGTGTGTACTTTTTTATGATGTTTTAATCTTTAAATTCTGTCTCATTGCCAATATTTTAATGCTTGATTTACCATATTAGATAAGGAAGTGTGAGATGAAAAAATAGAGATTGGAAGCAAAAACTCTTGACCCTCACATTTCTTCCTACTGTTATTCCGTAGGTCCCATTATCATCTAGTAATTATGAGACTCTCATCAGAGATTTATATTTCTTATGCTTTGTCTCCTGAAAAAATATTTGGTAAAAACATGCAGCATCTGTAAGATTTAATGCACGGAAAGTAAATAATATAGATGAAGCAATTATTGATAAGTTGTATAAAAGTTTTATATTTGTGAATCCATTTGTAAATTTCTTCAACTGCGACCATCAGTAGACATATATTAAAAATTTAAGATATTAAATTGGATATAGGTTAGTCAATATACTGAACATCAGTGACTTAAAATGCTCTCGTATAATATATCACTAAAATTCTCAAAAGGCTGTTTTATTATCTAGTGCATTTTATCAGATAAATGCTTTAAGAATATCATTTTATAAATGCATTTCTTATCGAAGTAATACAGCTGATTCTCAAAAACTCTATTTTTTAACAAGAGGTTTTTAAATGCAAATTAATTTCTAAATCACATTGTACTTATAAAACATAACAGCATAAAAATTTAAATACTACACATGCCTACCTTTTAGAATTATGCTATACAAATTAAACTGAAAGGCATTCCCAGTCTCAACTATGAGGAAATAACAATAGTAGAAACGAACTAAAGTGTTTACTGTAATGATAATATAGGAAGATATTACTGGTCTTAATTTTGGTTGTGACAGTTTATAGCTTATTCAATTTAGTAAATAAGGGTTCCCTCACATATTTTATCATTTGAAAAGAAAGAAAATAAATATATTCATTTTCTTTTTTCCAGAAACTTGATTAGTACTTTAAGTTGTCAAAACATAAAATGTAAAAAACTGAAATCAACAGAATTTCCCTATGAAATAGAATGTGCCCAGAATTAAGTGAGACTTTAAGAGTAGTAAATATGAACAATTAAATATCTGCTACAGCATAATTATGAATAAATTAACTGTCTGTTCTTTTGCAAGGACATTCATCAGCCAACTTATACATAAATTGATTTTATTATTATCATACTTGGAAGAGTTATAAGCTATTGAAACCTAAATGCCAATACAATTTGGCATGCAATGTATAAAATAATTGATATCAAATATATTATTGTAGGGTAACATATAAAACTCAACACAGATGTACAATTCCCATGCATATTGGAAAATAAGTCATAGATTGGTTTGCCATATTGCAAAAATCTGCACTATTATCTAAATTAAAAAATCAGGACAAGTAAATTGCTACATTAACCTTTTGGAATTGCAATTTAATTATTCTCCACACACCAGTTCACATTTATGCAAGCTTTTCTTCTGAATTAATAAGTCGTTTCATTTAATTGCTCAAATGGTGTTCAAAGTTCCAATTTTTACAAGCATATTAATATCAGTTTATTTTGGAAAAAAATGGATATGTTGAATATTCTGATTTATTAAAAGAGCTACATATAATTTGCCAAAAATCTTTAACAGAGCTAAAGATAAATGAGTTATGGTATTTTATAATTTGTCCTGGACATAAGATACATAATACATTCATGAATTACCTATGCATACAAATTATGCTCTCCACTCTTAAAACTCATGCTATTTTAATTAAATATTTCAGTACAATTATTTGTTAAGTAACCTCTTGTAATATTATAGTATATATCACATGCCAAAAGGAGCCTGTTTGAACAGTCTGAATTTTGCCACTCTTTTAGACTTAGATCTTATAGTAATTAGTAAAAATGTGTGGCATACCAAGTCCATTTCAACTTGACTATAGTGCCAGTAAGTCCTGGTCTTCAGAAATCCTGCTTGATTATTGACTGCCATTTATATTTTCAATGGTCATGAATCGCACACGTACATACATGCACACACAATGATATGGGACTTAAATGCACAATCTTCCTCAAACCCTGATAGCTGCTTCCAGTTTCCTCAGTTGAGATATCCATATAAATTGCAGTGAAAGGAATGTTTTATGTAGATTGAGACGTACCCAAATTTGAATCCTAATCTGATAACTACTTACTGAGGGATCTTGGGTAGATCATTACCATTCCCAAGATTCAGTATCTGCATTGTAAGACAAAGATTAGAACAGCCCCTTCATACAGTCATTGTAAATCTGAGCTTCTTTCACCTGAAGGCTTTTGGCTTTTGAGATGCCTCGTATAGAATGCCCAAGCCTTTATTGTGATTTCTATAAATTGGAGTGGAGGGGAAGGGGGCTTTTTTTTTTTAATCTCAGCCTCAAAGTTCCTGGAATCCCACCGCACATGAGTTACTCTCTAGTCTTCTTTCTGACAGATTTTAAGCCCAATATATTTTTTCTTCATTATCCATAAATGTCATTTGCCAAACGTCTTCAATAAATTTAAAGATAAACTCAGTATGGTGCTCTGTAATTTGGTAGTTAAACTTGGTCAAATCATTTTAAACCTCTAATCTCACATCAGTAATAAAGATGCAGTTATTATTTTACCCTCATAAGGCCCTAGTTGCTCTAGCGTTTTGGAGCAGAAGTCGGGAAACAACAGATGCTGGAGAGGATGTGGAGAAACAGGAACACTTTTACACTGTTACTGGGAGTGTAAATTAGTTCAACCACTGTGGAAGACAGTGTGTCGATTCCTCAAGGATCTAGAACTAGAACTACCATTTGATCCAGCAATCCTACTACTGGGTATATACCCAAAGAATAAGAAATCATTCTACTGTAAAGACGCATGCACACCTGTGTTTATTGCGGCATTGTTCACAATAACAAATACTTGGTACCAACCCAAATGCCCATCAATGATAGACTGGATAAAGAAAATGTGACACGTATGCACCGTGGAATACTATGTAGCCATAAAAAGGAAGAGTTCATGTCCTTTGCAGGGACATGGATGAAGCTGGAAACCATCATTCTCAGCAAACTAACACAAGAACAGAAAACAAAACACTGCATGTTCTCGGTCATAATTGGGAGTTGAACAATGAGAACACATGGACACAGGGAAAGGAACATCACACACCGAGGCCTGTCAGAGGGTGAGGGGCTAGGGTAGGGATAGCATTAGGAGAAATATCTAATGTAGATGACCAGTTGATGGGTGCAGCAAACCACCATGACACGTGTATCCCTTTGTAACAAAGCTGCACATTCTGCACATGTATCCCAGAACTTAAAGTATAATTTAAAAAAAAAGAAAGAAAGAAAAGCTTCATGAAGTAAAGTCACTGTTCTATCTTTAGGACCTGTTGTTGCTTCTGTAACAAAACACTAACTGGCCTTTGATGCCTTCTGGAAAAAGCTTTGGCTCTGAAACACTTAAAGGTATATCTATTCCTTCCCTAGCCTAAAAGGTTTACTGTTTGATGTTTGCACAAAAGAAATGTAACATACACACACACACACACACACACACACACACCACACACACACACACACACACACCTCATTAGACAAGAACCTTCAAAAGATATACGCATAACAGTTAAACACAGAAAACAACTAAAATGCACAATGACAGGTAACTGGTTAAGCCACTTGTCTGTTTATACAGTAATTTAATATCAACTCCTTTATAGCAAGTACTTCAGAAGGCCCTGGTGGAAGTCCCCTCTGCATCTTCTTGATGTGAAGAAGTCTTTCACAACAAATGCTACACTTTCAAAAGTGAAGGAACTATTTTTCTGATTATTCTCTTCTTCCCGTATCTGGGAAGAATGACTACGGTGATGTTTGGTAGAGTGGAACTAGTCCTACCTCCAAGAAAGCCCTCGGACAAGGTGCCTGGTTCCCATTTTTGGGTAGCCCTATGGCACCTCTTTTTGTGCATCACTTAACGTAACATTCTCAATTTTAAGCCTCATATAATTTGAGAACAAAATTCTCTTGAGAATTTATTGACACACACACATACAACAAAAAGAAAGTTATGCAGCGGTTTTTGACCAAGGGTGGCTTTGCTGCCACAGGATATTTGGCAATGTTTAGAGATGTTTTAGATTTTCACCACTCAAGTGGAGTGTGCTATTGGCATTTATTAGGTTGAGACAAGAGATTTTGCTGAACTTCCCACCATGCAGAGTTCACCTCCCAGAGCAAAGAATTATCTGGTCGAAAATGACAAAAGTGCTGAGGCTGAGAAACTCTGAGTTACAAGAAATCTCTAAATTCAGACTTTTATAGAGAAATCATAAATTCTGAAAGGTTTAAAACATCACACTCAGAAATATGGCACCTTGTAAGGTCGAACTTCTGTGAAATAAACATGCCATGCACTCAAGCTGTGGTTATTTACAGTGATGGTAGGCATTGTCTTCTCAACCTTCACACATCAAGTCATTTCAATAAGCCCACACAGTTTTTGTGAGAAGTAATTACAACTAAAAATGATAGCAAAAACATATTCTCAAAGGACAGGGTTGTACAGTAACCTAATGATGCAGATAGAATATCATTTAGTGCATTTTAAAAGAATTATGAAGAACACTGCCAATGACATGATGTTATGTCCTTTAACATATAACACAACATTTTCAATATAAAAGAAATATAGTACCTTTAAATGATGCAAAGAGCAGTCTACTTATTTCCAAAATGAATTTGAACCCAGGAAAGGAGTGCACTTATTTGTATCATAATTTACATAAATCCACTTCAGAAAGATATTTTAGTTACATATTTTGACCAGCAATAAATTGTACCTTTTGAAGAGAATATACTCTTAATATATACACTTCTATCTGTATCCATGAGACAAATATTATTCAGTGAACGTTGGCTTAGTAAAAAGGATATACATATAGGATTTTTATACCGACAGATTCAGTAAATGCCACTTGAAATGCAAGGCCATTCACTTATTTGACAAACGCTTATTGAGCTTAACATTAAACAGGCACTATACTAAGTGCTGAAGGCAAAGCAATGAGAAGGAATATAATGTCCTTGACCATATGGATATAACATTCTACTGTCTACATTAAATGATTTTTATATAGTCTTATTAAATGCTGGGGCAAAACAAGCTGTTAACGTTAATTTAATTCATATCAAAATTATATTATGTAGTATTTCTGTATATTTATTGATAAATTTAAAGGATCACAAAGAAAGGCAAATTTTCAAATGTATCTTTTCATATTCTAAAAATGACCATATTTTATTCATTATATAACTTGAAAATTGAGGATATACATATATACACACACACACACACACACACACACACACATACAGAGAGAGAGACAACAAAAGAGTGATATTTTAATAAAAGAGTTTCATTGCTAATCTTCCATATTTAAAAAGAAAGTTACCTCAGACATGTACATAGGAAGCAATAGATAATTAGATGAAAGCATGGAGATTTCTTTATTAAGGTCACTGTTTAATTTCCATCCTACACATGAATTGAGTTGATATTGTTACCATCTGTTTACTATTTGTTGGCCAATCTTCAGTGAATTGGTGGTCTCAGACCAGCTCACCTTTCACTTAATCAGGTCATATTTTTTAAAAATGACTGTCATGAAATTGGAACTAATTGAAACCCATGTGCTCTAAGTATCATACTGAAAAATTGTTGGGCCATGTTGTTAATCAGCAGGGCAGCTTACATGTTACTTTTAAGGTACATTCCATAGAAATGTCATAGAATTTTTGCTTAACATCTTTTTAGAAAATAAAAATGTTTCTTCTGAGAAGAAAAATATGCATGGTAAAAAGATATACACAAACATATTCAAAAGCTTTACAATATAGGTAATGAGGTGCTTGAAGCACCTGAAAATAGCGTAATTCATCCTAGCATATGAAGTCATTGTATATTTCAATATATAATGCACAATTCAAGTTTCTGAGGTCATGATGACCAACCCAGAATGTATTTCACCCAAGAATTTGTAAACTGCTAGTGGGAATAGATGATTAAATACAGAAAAACTGTGATACAAAGCTAAACACAAACATAACTCAGAAGACGTAGTATTATATAGCATCTCCTTTAGTCATGTGCTCAATAAGCATTTTGGAATATATCCTATTTATATCAGCACTCACTACCAATGCATTCATAATAACTTTTCAAAAAATATTTTTCAAAAATAACAAAATTATATGTTGTGTGTCTGTCTGTATAAATTGAAATAAGTACTTACAACTAGAAGTGATAGTGAAATTATGTCTTAAAAAATGACTATTTTCTACATACTCATGTGCATTTGTGTTTATGTGTGTGTATGAAACAAATAAGTGAAATAACACTGTATATGCTTATCCTCATTCCCTAAGCACCCTAAGCATTCTTACATGTTCTCAGTCACTGAAGCAGTGTGGAATATTGCAGGAGATAAAACTGACCAAGAAGTATTTGGAATAGATGCTGCCATGCGTCACCCAGCACTCGCCTTAGGACAGAAGGGTGTCTGGGAGTGTTGCTGGCAAAAATGCCTCAGTTATCATCTCTTTTAAAAATAGGCCACATTCAGTGGCTGCTGTGACAAGGGGATATCAATTCCTGGGATCCTCACCCCAACTTGGGACAACTCTGAAAGGCTCTGCTTCAAAGCTCCCTGTGGAGACGGCTGGAGCCTCCATCAAGACTGCATCACATGAGACTTTTCTATTCACTTCTTCCCTCTCCTACTTGCTCCCCTCCCTCCCATGTTGATCCCAGAAACTAGAAACTCTATAATAAACTGCCTGCAAAGCAATTGCCATCTCAAAGTCTGCTTCCTGGGGAAGCTGCTATAGTGTTAGTGACTTCTACCACCAAGAATCTTCACTACTTAGTGCTCTGTTACACTCTTCTGCATTGGCTAAGTTCACTAGGTTTTCGTTATGGGCTCTTATAAGCCATGCATTTTCACGTTTTTGGAAAAATTGTTTAGCTCCATAACAGCTAATAAAAGTTGTTCAACTGATCATCATACAGGCACAGAAGAAAAAAATATTATTACAGTGGATTTAAAAATAAAGTTTAGTATCTAGGATCCTTCAATAAAATCTCTGGGGAAGTAGTGACTTAAAAAAGAATGAAAAAAAAAAAAGAAAAGGAAAGAAAGAGAGAGGAAAAAAAGAGGGAGAAAGAAAGAGGAAAACAGAGGGAGGGAGGGAGGAAAGAAGGAAGGAAGAAAAAAAAGAAAGCAAGCAACTAGGCAACTAGGAATTTATGGAAAGCCCTTGACATTATAAAGACCATTGCAAACATTAGTGCTGGTAGAAAGAAAGGACCGATACTACCATTATGTACATTAAGGGATTCAGGCACTTCGAACAGAATAGAAGAGAGAGTTCCACCTGCAACAGTGGGGCAGGATCACATGAGGACTATGTTATATGAACCTCCAATTGCAGTGACTCAGTTAATGCTCCCACATTCCTAGGATTAGACTGCCTGTCTTAAAGACAATTTCTTTGTGTTGAACAGCAACCAAAAAAGAAGCTTGAAATTTGGGACATGATAATCAATATGACAAGGCAGTTGCCTTCATAACATTTAATGAGTCTCAAAGAAAGTAATGATCTCATTTCAATACTGACACTTAAAATATTAACTTTTCTTAGAAAGTTATTTCATATTAAATATGTACATGCATACTCACATAGTTTCAAAGGGGGTAAAAATAATGAAATGCATTAAAACTCTTGGTATAACAAAATCTACTCAATTTATGAAGCTCTCTTCACTAATGATGGAATTACATGATGCCAAGTAACTGAAAATGTGTTCTTCCAAAAGCACCATCTGGATTCTTGACAGAGTGTTGGCAGCTGGAAACTTAGTTCTTAAACTTAACAGTACTCTTGGGCCTCTAATCTGGTTAGTACATCAAAAGCTATGCTAACTAACAAAAAGAGTCAGTGTCCTTTGGTTAGGTAACATTATTTTTTGTTTTATTTTTAGAAAACAATGGTGACTTTAAAATGCAATGCATGAAATTTTCCAACACTGATCATACACTATTTTAATATTTTTAATTCCTAGTATTTTTATATACAAATCTTAATATATTTAGTATCATTAATTCAATAAACTTATTTTTCAGCTCTCCTAAACCTGTAACATCAGACGAAGACAACTTGATTTTTGCTTGGCATTATAAGACCCGCACCTAAGACAGTGCCTGAAACTAAGGATTCTATAAACATTATTAAATAAGGCGATCCACTGTTGGTACAGGCCTTTAAAGAAATAGTTTAACAACAAGAGTTTAGAGGCTGTTCCTCAAGATTCGAAGGTCTACTTATTTTTTCAATCATCTCGCAGCTTATTAAGCTCTTAGAGATCTGTTTGAAATAATTAACCACAAAAGGGAATTACTGTTTATACAAATCATAATACCAACTAATCACATTTTACTTGATGTTATATATTTTCATTAAACTAAATGTACATATCTACTGTATCACTGTAAAAAAACAAGCTAAATTGCTAATAAAATGTTTAGGCATTATGGACAGTTTACCCATTTGCGCTCTTCTGCGTAATGACAGACAAAAGGATAATTAACTTCCTTTGACTCTAAAGCAAGGTGTATTCTCTAGTGGCCATTATTTTGAACTCCTGCCATTTGGCAAGGCAAGGCTGGAAATAGCTTTAAATCCTAACTCTGATTTCTTTTAAAAACCTCGCAACCTATCTACCTCTTCTTTTTAGATATGTTAAGACAATTAATTAAGATTAACTGGGATTAATGCCTTGCTAAAAAGTATTTTTCAACCATCATGAAGGCTCAGTGCTATAAAGAACTAAATTATTAAATAACTTATTTTTATTAATTTTATTCTTAAGTGCTAAAACTTAGTTTAAAATTTTGAGCTACTTTTAAACTTCTCAGGGTACCTTTGAATATAGTCCTGGCCCTGTAGAGGCTTATTTACAACCACAAGCTTTTTACAAACACATGGATTCTCATTTAGAAAGATTAGTTTATACTGTTGTTCCCTTTTAAGCTCAAAACATGTTCTAGTTTGGCTTATTGCCAATTTTGGACTTACTCTGCTATTTCCATTAGATCACTAGTTTCCTGTGGGTAGGTACACTGTTTCATTACATTATGCTCTGTAGTACTAAGCAGTACGTCCTACTATCTAACCATATCAACAAAATGTAGAATGGTATTCACTATTTCACCCATAACATCTGTTGCTTTGATGTACAGAAGAAAAGGGCCTATGATCTCTTCCAAATTGCATTAATCTAAACCAAACAAAACAAAAAAGTTAGTCAGCTGCACATATATTATGATTCTATATAAAAAATATATTGTTAATAAACCATTTAAAACATTGTGGCATATTGTGCCATCTAATGGTTAGGAACTATATATGTGACAAAGCCCAGGAACAGCTTCACAAGCTATAGACCACATTTGATGCTATTACCTGGGATAAATGTTCCATAGTACATACATTTTTATCATTCAATAATTCTGATCAATTTATTATGTAAATAAAGTTTATTCTCATATTTAACTAAATCCATAAATAGATTCTGAAAGACAGATCAAAAGAAATTTAAAATCTAACTTTGTAAGTGGGATTGCAAGTTTGAGAATTTCTTTTCTGATCACAGGTACACAAGTGAAAAGAAACCAATTTCTATTTTCTTGCAGAGGATGAGTAAATTGAAATTCATTACTTGCTGAAAAGAACAAGCAGCAGCTCAATGAGATCTCTCCATAACAGGCAACCAAATAAAAGTCAGTGGGTACAATTAAGATCATTGAAATTTCAAGAGAACTGTGTGTATCTTTAAACAAACAAATCAATAAATGGCGCTTATTTTGTGAGCTTGAGTCGGTTCTGAGTTGAAATGATCTCAAGTACCAGTTGCCTAACTGTATGTTTTAAACCATTTTATTTCTCTAGTTCAAACTGAGCTATAGATCTATATAAAACTTTGTAGTATTTTTGCCAGGTGTGGTGGCTCACACCTGTAGTCCCAGCACTTTGGGAGGCTGAGGCAGGTGGATCACGAGTTCAGGAGTTCAACACCATCCTGGTCAGCATGGTGAAACCCCCACCTCTACTAAAAATACAAAAATTATCTGGGCGTGGTGGCATTCACCTGTAATCCTAGCTACTCGGGAGGCTGAGCAAGAGAATCACTTGAACCTGGGAGGCGGAGGTTGCAGTGAGCTGAAGTCATGCCAGTACACTCCAGCCTGAGGACAGAGCGAGACTCCGTCTCAAAAAACAAAACAGAACTTTGTAGTATTTTTATAATGAAAGCTCAGTATTATAATATATTAACTAGTGAACTTTCAAGAATATCAGTCAAGTTTACATTAAAGCTTAGTTTATACTAGAAGTCCCACTAAAACAGAAGCTACTCTGTGACTATTGTAATAACAAAGCCTCAAGTATGCTTGCACTTTAAATATTTTATTCTGCAACAACGACCAAATAATTTGTCCATAAATGACTTACATTCTCAAAGTACAGATATTACAGTTTGCTTCTAACATCTAATACAATACTATGCTACACTAGGCCTTTGAAAGCACAGCATAAATTAAGCTCAGAGTGCTTCTGGCTCTACCAATGTTTGGTTTTATTGTTTATAATTACATTTGGCATTTAATCTCATGTTTTGTTAGATATGCCTGTTAAAAATGATATTTATATATTCAAATACATTTTAAACATTAAAAATAATATACGCGAGGAAAAAGATTCAGATATAAAGAATTCTTTTCAAAAACTTCCATTTTAAAATTAAAGAGTGAGACATATTTAGTATCCTTATAAGGCAGATATACTTAGAAATGAGGAAGAGTTAACCTTTTGTAACTTTAGATAAAAGTCTCTTCTTAACTTCGTATTGATTTTCTATAGAGCAAAAGAAAATGGAAGTTTTCAGAAAGAAGCCTTTTAAGTGTCTTCCAGTAATACTGAAATTGAAACAACTTCAAATATGTCTCTTAGTGTGAAATCGTTTGTAAAGACATTTAGATTAAACTCTTGAAATGTTTAGACTGTTAACAACATCAATAAAATAGACACATAAATATGAAGTCAAGTAAAGAAGTAATTTCTATGGTTAGTATGTTCAAAAATTCAAATACATAAATTAATCTGGAATAATTACTTAAATTATAGATTCTTCATTGTAAAATAGACCTTATCTGTGTAACATAATGGTATACTCTTTAAAATTTATATTTAAAAAATTTTAATAATAAAAGAGAGAATAATAAATAATCATATACTTGTAATCTAGTATACATTGTGCAAAGATTAACAATTTGTCTTATGTATTCATCTATTTTTTCTATAATAATTTAAAATGTTACTGATGACATTTCACCCCTAATATTTCAGTGTGCAATTTAAAAAAGAATATTACCTTCAATACAATTTTCAAAACCAACAAAGTTAAAAATAATCCCTTAATGTCATATATAATCCATATTTAAATTTCCCCAGTTTTCCTAAAATGCCCTTTACAGATGGTTTGTTCTAGTTGGGATCTAATCAAGGACCATGAATTCAATTTATTGTAATTTTACTTACATCAATTTTAATTTATAACAATTTTCTCGTTTTCCTACCTCAGATACTCACTGGAAAGACCAAGCAAGTTGTCCCTTAGAGTATTCCAACTTCTGGATTTGTTAGACTATTTCCTCATGCTGTCAGCAAGTTCTTCTCTTCTCTTCAGTTTTACATACAGAATTTAGAAGTATAAGACTAATCCAATTCAGGGTAAGTATTTATGAAAAGACCAGTTTATAGGGTGTAGCAAAACCACAAAATGATTACTGAAAGGAGTAGGAATAGTGAACTAGGCGCTGTGATGGAAGATTCTGTGGTGCAGATTAATAGGGTTTTTCTGCCCCCTGCAACACCCAGATGTTATAAATGTAACTATTCACTTTGTGAACATTAATCAAAATGGGAGTTTTAAATTTTAAAAAGTGTATTTTAAAATTACCTTTTTAGAAAAAAAATAGAATACCACACAGTGATGTGCTTTCATTGCATCATATCATGATATGCTAATACCTGATTATCTCAATGGCAGTAATAAGAATGATCAGATTACATTCAACGTTAATTTATATTTTAAAATACCAAAAATATGTTCCTTGTTTTTAACATGAAGAGAGGTTGAATTTTATGAAAAGCTTTTTCTGCATCTACTGAGAAAATCATGTGGTTTTGGTTTTTAGTTCTGTTTACACAATGAATCACATTTATTATTTGTTTCATGTTTGTTGGCTACTTGCAGGTCTTTTTTTGAGAAGTGTCTGTTCAGTCTTTTGCCCACTTTTTAATGAGGTTATTTGCTTGTTTTACTTTTTTTTCTTGTTGGGTTGTTTGAGTTTCTTGTAGATTTTTGATATTAGTCTTTTGTCAGATGCAGAGTTTGCAAATATTTTCTGCCATTCTGTAGACTGCCTGTTTACTCTGTTGATTATTTTATTTATTTTTCTGTGTAGAAGGTCGTTAGTTTAAGTCCCATTGATCTATTTTTGTTTTTGTTACACTTGCTTTTGTGGTCTTAGTCATCAATTCTTCTCCTAAGCCAATATGTTAAATAATTTTCCTAGAAAAATCTTCTAGATTTTTTAGTTTCAAGTGTTACATTTCAGTATTATAATTTTAAAAAATTTAATACACTTCTAAAAATATATTTTAGTAATTATAAATTTGATCCTCTTTTGCTGTTTTTGAGACAGAGTCTCACTCTGTTGCCCAGGCTGGAGTGCAATGGCAGGATCTCGACTCATGGCAACCTCTGCCTCCCAGGTTCAAATGATTCTCCTGCCTCAGCCTCCTGAGTAGCTGGGATTACAGGCACATGTCACCATGTCCAGCTAATTTTCTGTAAGTGTAGTAGAGACATGGTTTCACCGTGTTAGCCAGGATAGTCTGGATCTCCTGACCTCGTGATCCACCCACCTGGACCTCCCAAAGTGCTGGCATTATAGGCATGAGCCACCGTGCCCAGCCGAGCATCTTTTTCATATTGCTATTATTATTTCCACTCGAGATTTGACCAGCCTTTTCAATATAAATACTCATGTATTTGATTATTTTCTTTCTTCATTTTTCTTTATTTTTACTCATTGAAATTCCTATCTGGCTTATGTTCTGCTTTCTGAATTTATTCTCCAGCTTTAATTTTTATCTCTTGCTGATATTTTACAGTTTTTAAAAAGTGTGATCTCGGAATTTTCACAAGTTTATCTCAGTTACCTAGTTTGTTTTTTGAGTTATTATTTAACACTTTCACCAACATTTTAAAATTCACATTCATTTATTCAAAAATATTCATATTTGAATACACAGGGGCCGTATTGGGTATAACTAGACAGAATTTATAAAGCAGATTTGTATCTATGCCCTCATGGAGCTTACAGGAATATAGATAAAATACTTAATACTGTGACAATAGTGATGGCAATTCTGATTGCTCATCTGAGAACAAGGAGCTTTACTCTGATGCAAATGTGCAGCTGCACAGTGATGAAACTATTATGTATTAAAAATACAAAGTACCTGTGTCAAGGTGAAAGAAAGCTCACACAACAATAGGCATTAATGTGCATGTGCTTGCTAATTGATAAACCTCACCCGTGTCTTATATATGGCGTGTTTGTTGAGATGCTCTACAAAGCTGTAGTTAATTCCTGACAAGAAAAGTAAGAAAAACATAGCAAGGATCCCCAACACTATTCTACCTGCTTGTATTCTTTCCTGTCAAATAAACCACATTTCTAATGATCTTTGGAAGTGTGATAATGCTATGCCATATTAACTTTACAGATAGAGAAAACAATATGAGTAGAATAAAAAAGGAAATGAACTGAAACAGAGAAATCAAGGATGAAGATAATGTGTGCAATAGGGAGTGGTAAAAAAGTAATTTAAAAGGGAGGGGAGTTCTAGAATTTCACTTATCTTGATATTATTACCCACTTCCTCCACCTTCATGCCTTCAACTGTAGGAGTGAGGAGGATACTTCAAAGTTTAAGTATGACTGCTACAATTGTTTTTTTTTTTTTCCCTTGACTTCCATTCCCCATTGGCATAAGGGAAAAAGAGGATCTAGTATTCCAAATGTCATACACTACCATGAAGCCCAGGACAGGAAGAAGACTGGGTTTATAATAAAATATAGATCGTGATTGTTGCCATTTAAGGCAGCCTTTGAGATGCTTCCAATAGTCCTCACCTGCTCATAATCATGCTTTTGTGTAATCTTCCCTTTACTCTCTTTCCCCTCTTGCTCCCATCAATACATACAGCCTCTTCAATGAAATCTGCTTTAAAGACCTGAGGACTTTTTGCTTGGCATCCTAAATTAATTCCTGATTATATCAGTCTTCATCAAAAATATAAATCTCACAAGTGGCCCTCATCCCTTATCAGATATTTGTTTCTAAAACCCTATCATTGGGTACTCTGGAACTTATATTTTTAGAAAAACCTAGATCTTCAATTGCTTCTGTGAATTTTCACTTCTTTCTGAGACCTAGTTCTTCCCTGAGGACAAGGCTCCCACTGCAGCCCTCTTAATCAGTGGCTTTTTCCTTTTCTACATCCCTTGTCGTATTGGGCCTGGAAGTCATCCACATTGTTTCCTCCACTATTCTCTTTAAAAACCCTAGGCTTGAAACACCAAATGTTCTCACTCATAAGTGGGAGTTGAACAATGAGAACACATGGACACAGGGAGGGGAACATCACACACCAGGACCTGTCAGGGGCTGAGGGCTAGGGGAGGGATAGCATTAGAAGAAATACCTAACGGAGACGACGGGTTGATGGGTGTAGCAAACCACCATGACACATATATACCTATGTAACAAAGCTGCACATTCTATACATCTACCCCAGAACTTCAAGTAGAATAAACATTCAAAAAATTAAAAGAAAAAAAATAAATAAAAACCCTAGGTTTGAAGCTCAGGTCTTTAGATCATGTCACCCACTATACTTCCTTGTTGCAGTCATCTGCAGATTTCTGGTTCATTTATCTTATTCCATCCACATTGTGGATCCTGATTTATTCTACACTGTTACTCTGTCATAATTCCTGGCGCATTTGCAATAATTATATAGGTGATTTTCCCAATATTCTTCCTCCCAATACTTTGACCTCCACTTCAACAATGACCTTATCACTCATGGTATTTCAACCAATTACTCTCATTGTGATAATACAGCTTTTGTTGGTAATAATAACTGATGCCCCACTGTAAACTCAATTTCATGTATTCCACTCTTTACCTCCTAACTTTTCAGCTTACATTCTCATTCTTAACCACCCTGATCCGACAATTTTTTTACCTTACATTTGCCTGGTTCTTCAACCTGTTTGTGTTATAAATAATTACCTCATTTTCTCTCCTCAAACTTTCATACCATATTTTCAACTAACTTCCTCCCATCAATACACAAATCTGCTTAATTTCCCCTCATGAAAAAACACTCTCGTTTACCTTACATCATCCTTCGCCCTGTACCCTATCTATGTTTGTTTCCTTTTTGATGACAACGCTGTTCAAGAGTGTTGTCTGCATCTTTTCTTTCCACCTACACAAGTCCATCAATTATGCAGTCAGGATCACCAATAACTTCTCTTTTGTTCTCAGCTCTCATCTAACTTGACCTATGAGCAGCAGCATTTAACCTAGTCTATCGTTTCAACCTCCTTGTCACTTCTGTTGTACGAGATAACCTTCACTCTCCATTTTCCTCCTGCTTGCTGGCCACACTCTTAAAGGCTCCATTGCAGTCCCCCTTGTCTGTCTGAGCCTTAATATTACAGTGGACAGAGGCAGTCCATGGACCTCATCCCTATTCTGGTTACCCCTAGTTCCTTGTTGGACTCAAAAGTTCACTGGTTTTAAAATCACCTATAAATCCATAATTCTCGTATTTCTATTTCCCCTCTATAATCTACTCAAAACACACCAGCCTGAGTGGTTCTTTTAAAAGTAAGTCATATCATGTCACCCTTTTCTCAAAATTTTTAAATAACTTCCCACCTTCTCATCCAAGGCCAAATAGGCCTAAGAACACCCTGTAACAACCTACTGGATCTGGCCTGCCCATTACCTCTGTGACAACATCACAGACAAGCACCTCTTGATTCACTCTGCTGCAGAACTAGAGCTTTGCTGGTTTCTTATTTAACAAGCATGCTGTCTCTTCAGGATCGCTACGCTTGCTCTTCCCTTTGCCCGGAATGGCCTTCCCTCAGATGATTCAAGACGTATTCTTCACCGCCTCAATACTATTTACAAAAAAGAATCCCAGCATACAACACCACACTAATTCCTATCGATTTTTTTGTTGCTTTTTCTCTAGAGTAAGTTTCACCATTTATATGTGTATGTATATTTTTGTTTTGTGAATTTTTTGCTCCTCCCATTAAAATATTAATTCCCTGAGTTGGGGGGCTTTATTTAATTACATATATATCACTAGTGCTTAGATAATATCTGGCACATGGTATGTGCATAACAAATATCCACTAAAATTAATACATGGATGCAAGGAAGACTGAATAAAACCATACAAATCCTCACTTTTGAGAGAAAGCAATTTTGACTTTATTTAGTTACCAATTGGGAAATCTCATAGATTTTTAACAATATTGACATATTAGAGCACTGCTTTAGAAAAGATGAATCAAGATGGCATGACAGGTCGAAGGGCTGGAAAAATAGGAAGCAGTCAGAAAATTTTACAGTAGTGTTGACTATAGATTATTAAATAGATTGTTAATATATTAATATATGCAGGCAGAAAGCTGCTTAGATTCTATTTAAAAACTGTTACTGAGACTTTGGGGGACTATATTAACACATGGGTTTAATGGATTTTTAAAAATTGTGTTCTACTTTTGAGGTCAAAATTCAGAACAAATGCTTCCTGAAATTTTTTGTGGAGATTATTATCTCCCTAAATCCCATATGGTTCAGGAGCTTCAAAGCATTTGATGAAAGCATCTATGGATTAACTTCTTAACAGATCTGCCAGTGTAGCACAAAATCTCTGGTTCCTACTAGGCTGTGCCCCGCTGAAACTAGCTCCTGTTGACCCCTTGGCTTCCTCTCACCTTTATGGCCCCCATTTTAATTGGGTTTTCAGCCCTGACAACAGACATCTGGATCTCAGTCTACCCATTAAACTGAGGACTGCACTCTTTTAACCGAAAAAGTATTAAAGCTCATCAAAGGGCAACATTTAGATGAGCCAACAGAAAATCTTTTATTAAATACAGACGAGAGGGATCTTATTTTAAAAGACAATAGACCTATCAATTTCCTCAATCATTGATGTACTTTTCCACAAAAATCCAAATGCAAGATATGTTATACTGATAAACCAAAACAAACATATCTTTTAATATATTCTGGTTTTACTCTTTCATTGAATTTTTTAATTGAACTCTATGTGCCTCCAGGTTCGAATATTTAACATTTGGGATATAAAACTCATGCTCTTACTGGATGTCTAATAAATTTAAATAAAACTGAAGTTAAAAGAATGCTTATTTTATCCTGTAATATTAGCCATGGGTAATATTTAAAAGCTTAATTCCCTTTGTTCCCATATCCAGCCAAGTTATCTCTAAGGCAGAGTTTTTCAGAAAGACAGTGGACACAAATAAAGAAACAGCAATGGGCATTTGTTTTCTATCTTAACTTGGGCCTTAAGAAAATATATATAATGCTGGTTCACTGCAAAATTTAACCCAGTAACATTTCTCTAAAACCCTACCTTGCCCATCCTACAGCCACTTTTTTATTCAGGCTATGATCTTCACACTATTGGAAAAATGTCATAGTCCATTGCTACCTGCAGCTTTCCTGTGTAGCAAAACCTTCAATGTATGTCAAACTGAAAATTCTAAAATATAATCATATGATTATATCATTTTCTACCTTAAAAATCTCTCAGTGGTTCTCTTATATAATTCTAAGAATATGAAAACTCTTTTGTTAAGTTCCTGAGTTTCATTCCTAGTCATGTCAGCAAATGCATGGTGAAACCTCTTTGAAAATTTCAAAATGGACCATATACTGTTTTTATACTAACCCACATACTGTTCTCTCTTATTGGAATGCTCTGCTTGTTCTAACTTCTTCTTATCATCTTTAAAACAAAGTTGAATGATCAGCTCATGGAGAAAGCGTTCCCTGGCCCTTGAGACTAATGTGGGTTTGTTCCACTGTGCTTTGTCAGGTTCCCAGGAAGACCTC
This sequence comes from Cacajao melanocephalus, assembly GCA_963573385.1. Classification (NCBI taxonomy): domain Eukaryota; kingdom Metazoa; phylum Chordata; class Mammalia; order Primates; family Pitheciidae; genus Cacajao; species Cacajao melanocephalus. The sequence continues at coordinate 21,921 of CAUYLG010012100.1, forward strand.
CCTCACAGCACCTTTCTTAATTCTACTCTGTTAAAAATGCTGGCTACCATGTCTTTCCCTCAAGTGTGGCTGTTACTTTGTTTCCAGATCTTAGCACAGTGACTGACATATAGTAACCACTGAATATGTTTGTTGAGCAATTAAGGGCAGTGTGTTTGTTGACTGAATAAGTAAACAAAAACTATTGATGAAAAGTTGTGACAAAAATACAATTAATTTGATAATATTAGGATGCTTTGAAAATAGTGTCTGGCACATATTTTTTATTGTTTTTCCATGAATATGGAATGACTTTCCTTTTATTTAAGTATTTTTATGAATGTCTTTCAGTATTTTCAATAATTTATCCGTAAATGCTTTATACATTTTTGTTAGATATATTTCTAGATGTTTTACAGTTTGATATGTATATTTTTCACTTTAAAAGTATTATTTTATTTATATTCATGTCTGATTAAAAAAACGGCTGTATTACCATGTTTACATACATATTGGTTTTGGAAGCAGAGTTTGCTAATGAATCACACATTTTATAGGAAACTTGAACATAGTAAAGCATTGGTTATGGATAGTGGAATGAGCTATAATTTGCTTTAATTTGCATTTTAGAGAAAGACCAGCACACTTTGAAAATAATCATATACTTACCCATTCTGTAAAAGAACATAGTCAGCCTCTGTACCTGAGTGTTCCGTATCTGCAGATTCAACCAACCACAAATAAAAAATATTTTTGTAAAACCCCAATACAACAATAAAAATAACAGGTCCAAAGAACAACACAGCATAACAACTACTTATGTAACATTTACATTGTATTAGGTATTATAAGTAATCTAGAGATGAGTACACGGGAGGATGCACATCGATTACATGCAAATACTACACCATTTTTTATAAGAGACATGAGCATCTGTGGATTTTGGTGTCTGTGGGAGTTCTGGAGCCAATCCCGTGAGGATATTAAAGGATGATTGCATATATACAAAAGTTTGCGATTGTCCTGACTTTATTGCTAAGCCATTTGTTTCACATTCAATACAAAGAAATAAAATATAATCTGGCAAATCTTAAGCACTCAATAAATCTTAGTTTATGTGTTTGTTCATTGATTCAATAAATTAGGTATCTATTATGTGGTAAGCACTGTTATAAATGCTAAGAATAGAGTTGTGAATAATAGCACAGACAAAAATTTCGCAAAAAAATCTTAAAATTTAATAAGGATGCCAAGAAGAGCAAAAGAAATAAGCAAAAAAATAAGTAGTCCGTTCTATGATGATAAATGCAAAGGATCAAGATGAAGCAAGGGGTGGGTTAAGGAATTGCTCCCTAAAAGGAGTACTAGTTTTGAAAACAATTTTCAAAATTGGTTATAGATAGTGAAATGAGCTATATATATGGTTGATATATAGTAACCAGTGAATGTGTTTGTTGAACAATTAAGGGCAATGTGTTTGTTTACTGAAGAAACAAATAAAAATTATTGATAAAAAGTTAAATGAGAAAAATTAATTTGACAATATTATGATGCTTTAAAAATAATGTTTGATTAATAAAATATGGTCAGTGGAGAAGACATGTGGGTTGAAGGGGAGCCCTTTAGATACCTGGGAAGGAACAATTCATCTAGAGTAAACAGTGATGGCAAGGCCCTGCATATGGGGGGCTGCACACAAAAGCAGAATAATGCAGCATTGTGGAGCGGAGTGAGCATGGTGGTTGTTTGTTGAGGAGACCCAATCACGTAGGAGCTTTTGGATCACTGTAAGATTTTTTGACTTTTACTTTTAAAAACATAGGGAACACCAAAGCAGAGAAGCAGCACAACTTTTATTCTGTAAGAATCACTCTATTTACTTGGGTAGAAATATTATTGCTAGCACTTGTGTCTATAGGAATATTTACTGTATTACGGCAGCTATTATCTTATTATAAAGGTTAACGTCAGTTGTTTTTATCTTTTCATGAAAAGGTTTCTTTGGAATTTTCTACACTTCATTGGCTGCACTTTCTGACTTTTCTTTGCTGCTCATCTTTTTCTCAACCTTCACATAATGGAATGGCCCAGGGCTTACACTTTATTACCTCTTCTGGTCCTCTCCTTGCCTCTAATTGCACTAGTGATTCTCAACTAGGGGAATGATTTTCTCCACCAGGAGATATTTCAAAATGTCTGCCAATGTTTTGGTTGTCACACTGGTGGGGAAGAGGTGCTACTGGAATTTGGTGGGCAGAGGTGAAAGATGCTGCTGGATATCCTACAGTGCAGACAGCCCCCCAGGACAGAGTTATCTGGCTCAAACTGTCAGTAATGCTGAGATTGAGAAACCCTGGTTTTACATATATTTCATTGATGTTTATACCCTGACCCACAAACTTAAATCCCATCGATACCCTAGTGATTTCCTCATTTCTATCTCAACTGCAACTCTCCTGTGTCCTAGGCACATATAACTTACTGCCAAATAAGTAAGCTTAATAGACATCCCAAGCATAACACATCTAAAATATGATTTCAGATAATTTTCCCCCCAAAAGCTAATGCTACTCTAGCTTCCTCATCTCAGTAAATGGCACCATCATCTGTCCAACTGCCTAAACCTTAAATCTAGCAGTCTTTCTGTGCTATAGCTAGCCTAAAGTTAGAACCTGAACAACACTATTTTATAAAAGACAAAGTTGTGTTTTAAATTAAGTTGTAACGGCTGCCCCATTCTCCTCACAATAACTGCTGGCCTTGGCTTCTGTAAATAAAACCACTAGCCTTTCTCTGCAAAGGCTGCATACCTTCCTTATCAGTAACTGCCAAAATTACTAGCTTTTACTTACCGGTAGTGACTAGAATAAACAGCCCAAGCTAATTCCATCATGGCCCTTGCGCCCTGTAATAAATAACTAAGATCTGTTATTTCTACTACAACCCAGATGATTTGCAAACTAAGACTTATCTTGACTTCTGTAAGCCACTTAAGTAACAGTCAAAGTGACAATATATCCACAATGTGGCCTCTGGCCCTAGGAATGTCTGGAGACCCACACTCTCCTTTCTGCCCAGGAGATGATTTACGGAATCCCCTAAATGTTTGAATCCCTTCACCCTCACCCCCGCCCCTCACCCTCATCTCCGCCCAGAAAGTGATTTGCAGAATTCACTAGCCCTCGGAATGTCTGAGGCTCCTCACCCCTACCCCCGCCACATACCCTTACCCGGGAGAAAGGTATAAAAGGTATTGACACCCTCCCTCCGGGGCCACAGGTTGGAGAGACGTGAGTCTTCCGTGGTTGCCGGCAATAAAGACCCTGCAATTTGGCCTACTTTTGTCTTGGTGTTAACTTTCTATGCTCGGTTCAGTACAACACAGCAGGATTGCTTTCTGGTGAGGACTTTCTCCTTGGCTCATAAGCAGTTGCCATCTCTCTGTGTCTTCATAGGACCTTTGCTTTGTGTACATGAAGAAAGGGAACTCTGGTGACTTCTCTTCTTATAAGGACATTAGTCCTATTGTATTTCACCCTCATGACCTCATTCAACCTTATTTACCTCCTTCAAGGCCGTATCTCCAAATGCATTAACATTGAGGGTTATGAATATGAACTTTAGGGGTACACAGTTCAGTCTATGACAGGGATAGAGAGCAGTAGGTGGGGCCATAGGTGGGAATTTAGTTACTACAAAATTAAGGAAACTAGTTAGACATAAATACAGTTTCTCTAATGCACAATTATTTACCAACCTCCTGTTCTCACAAAGGAATGTTATTTAAAGGCTTGTCCCATATTGTTTTGTTTCATTGTGCCATTTACAAATAGTAGGCCCTTTGAATTTTTATTTTTAATTTAGCTTGAGGAAATTAATTAACTTAAGAGAAATTAGAATGTCAGCGAGTAATGTGGCTTCCTGTAGCTGACACCAACATTTGCACATAATCCTGAGAAAAGATCTTTTTCTCCCCCATTTAAAAATGATAATTTCCATTGATGTTTGTTACCTTAATCTCCAAAAGCTGTGACGGCGCCACACACTGCCAGTCAAAATCTCTCATTGCCATATGGAAAACGTTTGATTTTAATGAAAAACCTGGATAATCATTATTCTGATGGCTTAGCTTGACTAGTGACAGTAGAAGCTTCATATCACTTGAGGTAGTGTCTTTCTGGACCAACTTTCAATTTTAAGTTGTCTGTGAGGGCTCCTTAACCTGGGTAGTAAATATTGTGCATGAATCATAGGTGTGTGCAGCTCAGCCCCATGAACTCCACTGCTATACACAGTGCTGTTGACTGCTAAGTCTCAGTTTCTGCTACTTGGGAAATTTTTTTCCTTGGAAGAGAAAATTGAATCTTGACTGTTCTACACTCATTTTCTACCCCGTCATGCATTTAATAAAATTTGTCTCTAGTGTTTGATGAAGATGTCGTTATTACAGTAGTTCGATTATTTCTCCTCCTACATACTAGTGTTTACTGCATTTTTTACTCAACTTTAATAGCAAATCGAATTTTATCACCATCTTCATTAGCCCAAAATTATGAAATGATTTTCTTCTTCAAATATTGATTTGTATCTTTAATGTAGACTGAGTGATCAGAATTATCAATGTTCAACTCAAGCAGTTGATGTTTTTAATGTTTTCTTTGCCCATAAACTTATTACACTAAACCCTGATGATTATGAGCTGAGGGAAATGGTTTTTTAAATTTTTATTTAAAATTAATCCATTATTGTGATGCCTTAAATTATTTTGAAAATAAAATTAGGTTTTGCCTTATTAGAAAACTGAGGTTTAAAACATTCATGTTAAAAGCAATATTGAGTCTTTGAGATTCTTGAATCTGAAACTTATTTGACTAATTGCTAATCAGTTTTAGATGGATCTAAAACTCTGTAGCTGATTATATCTGGGAATTGTAATACAGTTGCCTAGAAACTGTATTATTGACAAACTGAAATATTAAGGTCTCCGTAATTTTAAGATTCAGTGAACAATGAAAGTGCCTTTAGGGGCTGCAGACCCCAGGAAGATAATTATCAGGGGGTAGAATTTGAGACTGCTGGCCAAACTCAAAAGCAGTTAAGATATAATAAACCTGTCTTGTAAATATGTACTGACGTGATTTTTATAGGAAATCATTATATTCTGAAACCATATAATCAATATATTGCCATTATATTCTGAAGCTCTAATACATTAACATGTAAACAAAGCTTTTATCTGGGATATGCCATTGTCATCTAACTTTGCTGTTTTCTTTATGTTAGTATTTAAATCAATTCGTAGTCTGAGCCATGCATCCTGATGCTTCCTTCTCACTCACTCACTACTGAACCCCACACTGACAAATATACCAAGCAACTCACAGCCCTACCATTCTCCTAGGAGGGACAAATCATTAATGATGGTGACATTAAAGATTCTATGTCCTGCTACCTTATTTTATTAGAAGCCAAAGTGTTTCTTCTAATATTGTAATAATATAAAAGACTGGTGCCTTTATTACATTTCAATACAAAATTTTTTCTACTAAAAAAAAAACTTTAAAAAAAAGTTGGAGAAAGCTAATGAGCTTCAAGTCCCTGAATTCTCAGTCACTTATAAAGACAGTACCATTATTGAATTGAAATAGCTGTGTGCTTTAGATGAGGAGTCAACTTTTAGCTCGACACTCAGCTCTGATAGGAGGGTGAAGAGACTGGAATTAGGCGTGATGTTCCCACCAACATAAATTTTGCTTGAGTCTTTTTAACAACAATTGAACCAGTAGATGGCACTATTTATTTCAGTGAAAACAGTATATTTTCAGTGCCATAAGAATAAGCAATTAATTGCTGAATGTGAAAATGAAATGCTTCACATCTGATTGTGAGTTTCCCCCAACTGATTTGTATTCAAATACCTTAAAGGAACATAAAATCAACACAGGTTTCCTTATTCAAGAATGGAGAAGCATACTTGCTTCTGGGACTTTGTATATATTTTTAAAATAATGACGTACAAAAAGACAATACATTTAAAAATATTAATTTGAGTGTTTTGTTATTAGCTTTGAAAATCTAAAGTACACGTATATACATCTATTTCTGTACAATACAGTTTTAAATATAATTAAGCCACTTTTATAAAACTAGAAAATTGTTTTCCCAATACATCAGCCAAGACAGCCACTTTTGGAAACAAGACAAAGATCTTTGCAGACCAGAAATGGAACAGAAACACAGTGCTAAATGAGACAGAACATGCAGCTTGCCAGGGTGTGGAGCCAGAAGTGAGCTTTTGCCACCCAAAAATTTTGATCCTAAGGAATGATGGGAACTAAATCCATCTCTGGTGGGATAGGGGACAGAACCCTCTTCACTGTTTGACACCAAAGTCTCCCATTTAGGTGGAAGAAAACTGGAAAGATCCCTGCTGCACTGGCTGGAGGAGGAGGAAGTAGGCGGAAGCTTCTTAGTTACCACCTGAGTGAAACTGGCTGCTAGTTCAATGACTGGTCTGAGATATTGTTAACATCATTCATGGAGGCAAGGGAACTCAGAATCACCAGTTCTGCAAGGTTTCCAGGCAAAAGTAACCGTAAAACTTCTAGGCTGTAGGAACGAAATTGCAATGGAAACTTCCAGTCAATCTTAGCCTGCAAACCAATATGCCTGACCATATGAAGAAAATTTATGAACGACAGCTATCATTAAACAATTAAAATAATAAAACATTCTATTTTAGTTTTAAAAGAGGGGACCAGAATTCAGAATTATAATAATTATTTTTTGGATTTGAATAAGTATATAAGTTTCAATTTTGGCAATTCATTTTGAGGGCTAAGAAGAAAAAATAAAAATAACTCTACCCAACATATCCTACTAAAACTTCAGAATATCAAAAATAAAGAAAAAAACGTCACCCTGAAATCTATCAGAGAAGAAAGATTTCCACAAAAGAACCACAATTAGGCTAAAGGTAGTCTTCTCAAGTGCAATCAAATATGACCCAAAACAATGATAATTTACCTTTAAAGTGCTAAGGGATGCCGATTATCCACCCACGATTCTATACATAATTACACTGTATAGAGTATGCATAACTCTACTGTAAATAAGTAATTGTATTTTAAACAAGAGGGAAAGGAAAATATATTTTCAGATGCATGGAAACTAAGAGTTTACTAACCATACTTTTCCAGAAAGTATGACCAAAAGATATATTATAGCAGGAAGATTAAACCCAGAGAAAACGAATAGAAAGCATGAAAAAACAGTGACTATAAAAGCTGGTAAAATATGTTGGCAAATTTAATTAATGACTGATGACAAAATAAAAGATTAGAGCTACAAAAGGTGAAACTGAAATACTTGTCAATGAAAACAGATTCCTTTGGGCAGAGTGGGGGTTGGGGTGATAAAGCCAAGATCCTTGCCTGCTGCAGGAGGAAGACAGGTGTAAGGAATATCCTTATGTATTGCAAAGTACATGTCCATTGAAGGAGTAAAGAAGCAAAAGGGAAAATAGAGAAAACTTTAGAAATGCATAGACAGAAAAGATGAAAAATGAATAGCAAGAACTCATTCAGAACAGCGACTGCCTCTAAGGATGGAGGGAAAATCAGAACACAGGGAGTGAAAGGGAGGCTTCAAGTTATATCTTTACCTTTTACATGTTAAAAGACAAAATTATATGAATTAAATATGCCAGAATGTTAATATTTATTTGTTTAATGTGAGTAGCAGTACATAGGCATTCTTTATATTATTCTCCATACTTTTCAGGATGACTGAAGCATTGCAAAATGTAAAATAAATGCCAAGGGGAAAGAAAAAAAAAATCATCTCAATGTCAGTTAACCTATTCTTCCACTTTCTCAGGCCCAACTACTAAACTTTGAGATATAAAAAAATGTGCCTAGAGCTAATATAATGGAGGTCCCTGAAAAACAGATTTCCTAAAAAATAAAATAAAAACACACAATGATATAAAAGTGAGAGGTAAAAATCTGCTCAATTCCTTGTGTATATTGTCTACTTGTTCTACCTTTGAAATTCTTAGTTCCCTGTTCATTTTACACTTGTTTCAACTGATTCCAGTTAATTAAGCAGATTATCTTGGGGACTCTGTCTTCTGCCTGTGTAAGTGCAACTTGAGGACCTTTTTGTAGTGCTAAATTTGCCTTAGGAAAAAATACTGGAAGAATTATAATTGTGCGTGTGCGTGTGTGTGTTTCTATAAACCATGAAATCTAATCGGACTATTTGTGTCGTTTGAAAAAACATCTAAATCAGCAGTAATACTAATGAAGACAAGTTAGCCTTCTCTCAAATTTAAGGCTTACATAATACACATGACTAGTTTAGAACATAACAAATCTAAACCTGTATACTGTTTATTTCAGTGAAAACAGTGTACTTTCAGTGCCATAAAAATAAGCAATTAATTGCTGAATGTAAAAATGAAATGCTAAAACACATTAGGGATGACTCTTAGGTACTGGATCTTACCCAATATCATATAACCTCTAGTTCTGATATGAATGAGATTTTTAGAATTTCAGCTTGTGTAAAACCAATCAATAATTCTGCCATGAAGGGAAAAACTACCTTGTTTATTTTCACAGGCAGCCACAAATTATGCTTGGACGCTAGACAAAGTTAAAAAATAACATAAAAGCTTTTAATACCAATATGGTTTGAAAGGCTTTATGGGAAAAAAATAACTAGAATAAATAAGTAAATTTTTAAAAATCAGTGGCCTGATTCAAAATGACAGATTGAGCAACGCACATTTATTCGCTTTTCTGCCAGCAATTCTACTGATGTAACAGAAAGAAAATATATTTATGGGAAATAAACCTGAAAAGCAAGAATGGTTTTCAACAATAGGCCAGAAATTGTGAAAAATTCTAGAAGCTAAGAAGTAGATAGGATCAAATGGTTAAAAAAAGAAAAGAAACAAGAACAGAGAAAGCTACAGTCAGAACATACATAAGCAGTGACAAGATATTGGGTGGGAAAGGGTAGCTTATTTCACAAAGCGCAAAAAATTTCATGTTCAGAATAAACAAAAACATAAAGCAGGAAGGACGTCTAGAACAACCAGGATCATTCAGCAAAGGCTGCAATCAACACAGTCTGCAGCCAAGCATTTTTCCTGCTCATGAATATGGAATGGCCAACAGTGACTGCAGTGATCATAGGTTCCCTGCATGTGTCAGTGTGGCCCAGAAGGAGAACGCCGAGAGAATGGAGGGAAACATTCATCAAAGAAATAGTAAGAGAACACTTCCAGAGGCCAAAAAGATATGACTTTCAATTTAAAGGGTTTACATAGTGCCAAGTAAGATTTATAAAATAGGAGTTACAATTAGATATGTCCTAGATAACTTTTAGAAACCTAATGTGTTAGTTTCTTAGGACTATCATAACAACTTACCATGAACTGAGTGGCTTGAGGATAAATTTATTCTCTAACAGTTCCGAAGGATAGAAGCCTGAAATCGAGGTGCTCATTCACCTCTGCTCCCTCTGAAGGCTTTAGGGGAGGATCCTTCCTTGCCCTTGCCTTCTGGTGGTCACTAGAAATTCTTGGCATTCCTTGACCTATAGACACATCACTCCAATCTCGGCCTCTGTCATTACATGACATTCTCCCTGTGTGTGCCTATATTGAAAATTCCCTTTTTTTAGGATGCCAGTCCTTGAATTAGGGTCTGCCCTAATTCAGTATGACTTTCTCTTAATATGATTATATCTGCAAAAACTTTTTTTTTTTTTCACAGAGGGTCACATTTGCAGGTACCAGAGATTAGGACCTGAGCCTATTTTAGGAGAAAAGTTCAAGTCCTAACACCTAAGAATAAAAAAGTTCCAAAACCTTTCAGAATGACCATCACCACCAACAAAAATACAGGTTACGTATAAAGAAACAAAAACTAAATTTGCGATAGCCTTCTCATCAACAACACAGCATAGGAGAATAAAATAGAGTCATGTCTTCAAAGTATTGAAAAGATAGAGCTTTAAGCTAAAATACTATACCAAAAACAAAACAAAAAAAAATATTACTCAACTTGAGGGCAAAATGCAGACTTTTTTTTTTTTTTTAAGTTATGTATATCATCTAAAAGTTAGCCCCTTGGACAAATTGCTATTTCTTGGTGGACCCAATCGCCATTTCCCATCTTGTTTTTCCGTATTGCTCATGTATAATTCTGGCCAATGATGAGTGGAATTTTGCCATAAGATTTCTGGGAAAGTTTCTGATCTCCTGTTGCATACACTACTCTTCTTTTTCTCATCTCTCCAACTAGAAAGCTTGCCTAAGATCTATAATGGTATCTATTCTGCAACTGTCAGGAGAAGAAAACTGTACACATAGTGGCCTGATATGTAGCCCTGAATCAAGTTTAGCAGACATCTGCATCTAGTCTTCTAGTTACAAGAAACAAATACATTCCTATTTATTTAAGTTACTGCTATATGGGTATCTTAGTTATAGGTAAAGATGTCCCTAATTAATACATTACCATTCTTTCTGAAATTATTATTTTAGAATTTATTTCCCAAAAGGAAAAGATATTCTAAGAGAAGGATAAATGGGTGATGAGCAAGAAATCAGTAAATGTATAGTTAACACTATGCAAGTGTTGACTGAATTATGAACAAATTAGTAACAATTTTGAATTCAAATCCAAGACACTTTCAAATATGTGAGGTGGCAATTTGGGGGAGTAGCAAGGTGCAAATGGCATAAGGCTTTTGCTGTATTTGGAGGATTAATATTAATTGTTGATATGTAGAATAAAATATTTTTACTTTTTATTAAAACAGTAAGATGATCACTAAAATAATAAGAAATTAATTTAAGTTCTAAAACAATAGAGAGAAAAGCACAACAAGTAAAAAATTATTCCAATGAAGGTAGAAGAAGTAGAACAGGAAATCAAAATCATGCTGAATTTAAAAAATCTAAAACCAAGTGCAGAAAAAAATTGAAACATTATTACTTCCCATAATAAATGTTTGGCAAGTTACTGAATTTTTAAAAGAAGGGTTAATCACACTTCATAGTGTATGATATACATCACTACAGGCTATTTACAGGAGCTTAATAATATGACTTTATTATAAATGCAGCATTTTTCCAGGGAGAGGTGGTTACTTGAGAAAGTTTTATTGTACCAGGGTCCTTAAGTTTTAGAGGGGTGGCCAGGGTGGGTCTGAAGGGGGGCTTTTTGAAAGACCAAGAATTGGGGGGTCCGTGGAGTGGAGGCAGGGGACAGGATCAAAGGGCTGCCAGGAAAGGTTGATGAGGTTTCTTGCTTTCCCTCTCCTTGGTCTGTTGGGCAGAACAGATAGACCAAGTCAGCTGGAATCTCATTTGATTTAGGTAGAAGGCCTACAGGCAAAGGAAAAATATTTCTGCCTTTAGTCATCCTGGGGTCTTCCTTTAATAATGCATTTTCTTGGAGATCAAATTTGAAATATTAATAAGCTCATCCTGCTTGAGGATCTTAAAGAAGCTTTTTAGTTATTCTACCCCCTATTGTATAACCAGATTTTCTTAGCCTTTTTTTACTTTCAGGACAAGAGCCAGACACAATGGTGAGATGGGAAAAGTTTGTTTTTGGGTCTCTTTTCCAAATTCATGCAACTTACTTTCTCACACCCACTCCACCAAATGCCTGGAATATGCCTGCTGCCTCAGCCCAATGTACATAGCCTCCTGTCATCATGATTGCTGTTCCTTGCCTATTCCCTAGCTAATCACATCAGGGAATAATCTTTGCAGGTGTTACAGGATGATAAAAGTCAATATACTATGCCTAGCAGAGCTGCTTACATTTTAGCTAAAGATACCTGAAGACTGAGAAGCCTTCTAATGTATAAGTGAACCTTTAAAAATAGAATTTCAGGTGCCTGAGCTGGCTATGACAGAGATTTTTAAGCTTGAAAAAAAATATTTTGCGTGTGTGTTTTTTTGTTGTTGTTTATTTGTTTAATCTACAAAACAGAGAGAACTGGGCCAGAATTGCTTTACAGGCCATATGGTAATTAATACTATTTTAAACTGCATTATGGAGTTTTGAGTCGATGCGTTTCCTCAGGATATTCTCTTAATCCTAGTACAAAAGATTGCTGCAAAGCTGCACACTTCATCTCTGCATAAGTCTTTCCCCAGCTACTGGCATCAGATATACAGTGTAAACAATGCCAACAAACAGACTACCACTCTCTACCTTTAGGTCAAGAGAAACCACATATTCCTCCAGGAATATATGTTTTCAGGAGAGACACAAGAATACAATTCAACAGATTTTATAGCTTTCTTTCATTATGTTGGAATAACATAATGGTTTTCCTTTATTTTGAGAGGAAGTCCAGAAAGGTGTTGGCTGTGATATCTCAGAGCTAGCGAATTAAAATAGCCACCTGTTTCAAAAAATAAAAAGCAATCTCAGAGGATCAGAAAGAAATATAACAATTATAGCCAAGACTGGTATTTATAGTAATTACCATTCTTATTTGAATAATCCCTTTCTGTCATTCTTCAAAGCACAGTACATTCTATTTTTTCATGACATATTTCTATCCAACTGCCTCCTTTAAACACGCCCAAACCAACTTCTGATGACTTCACCATTGCTAACAATTTAAAGATAATTCCCTGATTGACATGATTTTTTCCAAAATAGTAATTCCTCAATGATGAATGGTATCTAGTTTAATATCAATCAATAATTGGTTAAAAAAATTTCTTATAATAAAATTTAAGCCAAATTAACTTGTTAGTGAGCTTCTACCATGCATTCATGTTGGGATAACAAAATGTAAAGTGAAAGAAACCACTAGTTTCTACATGTCTACTATGGTTTCAACATTTAAACATAAACAACCTCACCTGAAGTCAGAGAAGCCAGCTTCCCAAAGTTATATAGATATATAGCTTTGAAGTATTAGATTCAGGGTTTGACTTCAAATCTGTGCAATTTGAAGACAGAAAAAAAACAGCAAAGCATGCTGCCTCCAGTTATAGAAAGATCTGTCAAAGTGCAAAATGCTAGGGGTAAAACTAAAGAGCAAAGAGAATGCCTCAACAATCCAAAATATTTCTGACCATGGGCAGACGAAAGAAAATATTCCAATTGTCAATAATTCTGTGACAGGAAATGTGGTAGATCTTGCCCTTCTGGAAGTGGAGAGCAGAGGCAGGGACTTCCTATGGATCCAGATCCTGAGGGTCTGAAGTATGTAGTCTGTAGCTGGAAGAATGGCTTCAGTGTTGGGACAAGAGGTGCTCTTGACATCGAAGATAAGCCAGGAGTGAGAAATACTGTCACCAAGTCTCTGCGATGCCCCTTGCCAGCACTACCCCATGATGGCAATGCCAAACTTAAGGCTGTGTCTTCCCTCCAGCATCACAAGTAATCAGTATGATTGATTCTTTCGACATGAGAAGAGTACCAACCTCTCCCTGGAGTAGTAGAAGAGGCCTGTGTCTGAGCACAGCATGTGGATGGTATAGATCATCTAGCCTTGCCATATGCATGGAAAAAATAGATGTTTATGTAGAAGAAGAGAACTAAAAATGCTGTACTTGTGAAATGCCCTAACACAGAAGGCTCAGGCCTTGGGTGTCATGGAGTTACTATTTAACATAACTCTGGGAAACACAGGCATCTTTACCCTTTTCCGAAATGGTGAGAAGCTACCATTAGACCAGCAGTTCTGGTTTATGATTCAGTCACTGCAGCTGACTGGTCCACCACCCTTGTCCCACAGCTACACTACACAGCCTTTAGAACAAAACAGAAAGAAGCAAGGGATCTTCCCCCAGGCAAAGGGCTGCTCAGATGATCCACTTTTCTGTTAGGGGAATGATACTAATGAGGACAAATATCTTGGATTAAGAAAGTGTTAGAATCCTGTTATTAATCAAGGAATGTGGGTGCGTAGAAAAGATGACTCAGAGTCACTAAGTTTTATATATTAAAAATGACAGTTTGTAGCCCAAGCTCATTAGTGGAACAAATTAGTTATAGCAAGTACCTTCCTGTGGTATCTGTCTCTCCCTTTCTTGTTCAAATATTATAGGAAAATCTATGTAGAACAGAAGCTTGCAGTTATTTCTGACCGTGAACCCAAAATAAGAATATATCTTAATTGTGAAGCAGAACACACATATGTACATTTTAAATGAAAACAAGATCTTTCGAAAACAATACTTTTCTTGATAACCTGCAGGGCACTCAGATACTTTCTCTACTATTTTATTTTCTTTCAAGTATTGGTTAAGTATGTTGCTACCTGCAGTTTGAAAATCACTGGCTTAGATTAATTCATTAAAAAGAAACTAAAACTATCTCTGTGGGCCTTGAATAGGATTCATGAAATCATCTTATTTTCAAAGTGCTCATAAGCATCTTTACAATAGATTCTTTTAGAATTTGTTTGGAACAATATTAATTTCACTTAAAATTAACATTTTCCTCTGTTAGGCATCTAATTTTTAGCTCACCTCTACCTTTCTGAATGTTTTATATTCATATACTCAGATTGCACTAACTCTGATTGTATGATAATCTCTGTCTTTTTTAATGCCCTGCTCTAGCAGGGTATTTTATTTGTGCATCTAGACTTCATTTTATTCAAGGAAATTAGTTGTTCAGCTACAATTTTTAGACTAGATTTTTCTGTTCTTTCTAGCATGAAGTCATTACTGATTTTTTTCAAAAATGAAATGGTGAATTTCAATTTGTCATTGGTATATTTCGGATATTTTTGCAAGAAATTCTATTTCTTTTCTACAAAAATCTGTCAACATCTTTTTCAGGCTTCTCTCAGTAGCCACTTGAGAATCTTCACTGAAATTTTCCTACTTAAAGTTTTAGATATTTCACAAAACCTAAATAAGAAACATTAAAGCTCATAAAGATATTGATCATTTAAAGCTCTCGTATCAGACTAATATTTTTCTTCCTCTGAATTGTCATCCATGTAATTATTTTGGTAATTGCTGCTAACCATTCATAAATTTTATTTCTTTTTGACATTTAACATTGTATATACTGATGGTGCTAATTTCCCAAAATAAGTTTTAAATTTCCTGAGAAGAGGAAATAGTATAATACCATTCAGTTGAGGGTGAACTTTTAGGAATTAAAAAAAAATTGATGTATAATTTACATACTGTAAATGCATTTCTTAAGTGTTCTATTTTAACAATTGTGGACACAACCAAAATCAAGAAATGGAACATTTCAATTAAATTGTTTCAATTTCAACCTTGAACCACAGAACGTTCCTTCCATTGAGCCCCTTTCCAGGTAGTCTCCTTTCCAAAGGCATTCACTTTCTGATTTCTGCATTGAGAACTGTGAAGGGTCTGTGATCTCACCATTCTTGAAAGCTAGTAAGTTATCCTGCTACAGTTTAACGGATTGTGGCAGAACACATGAGTTGTGATAATAGTGAAACAGCTTTGGATTCTAAGCAAAGGAGGCACTAAAAATGATTAGACACATTAAAGCCAACTTCGTAAATGGTAGTAAGAAAATAATAGGAGTGTTCAAAGAAATGCCATGGGTTAGTTTGATGTTTAGCCAAATGACTTCTAAGATTCTAAGTTTCATCATTGGCTTCTAATCTTATTTTGAACTAAATTGATTTAAAAGGCAAGAGTCCAATTTAGCATACAACAAAATTAGAAAGACATATGTGAAATGATAATATGGTTTCATGAGTAACATTTTTCCAATTTACACATATAAAGCAGTCTAAAAGTGCCTAAGGTTGACAGCACATGATGATCCTAACTGAGGTAATTGTCATCTCAACAGAAGTCAGTGGAATTCATGGCTCAGGTAATTCATTTGGGTTAGTCTATAATTGTGCTTAGAAGAAAAGCATCTGATAATGTATCACATATATATCAAAACATCACATTGTACTTCATAAATATACACAATTATTATTTGCCAATTAAAAATAAATATGGAGACATCTGTCTCTCTTTTTCACTGAGCTCTCTAATTTTATTTTCTTTTTATTGACACATAACAGATGTACATATTTTTGGAGCATATGTGATAATTGATACATTCATATAATGTGTAATAATCAAGTTAGGGTAATGAGAATATCCATCACCTTAAATATTTATCTTTTCTTTCTGCTGGGAACATTCAAATTATTCTCTTCTAGTTATACTAAAATGTGTAATAGATGAATTTATAGTCATCCTACTAAGCTATCAAACACTAGGTCTTATTTCTTCTTCTTGAAAGTATATTTGTAAGCATTAATCAACCATCTCCACCCCCAGTCCCACCTTTCTTGGCCTCTGGTACAGGCCAGAGGCCTCTACTCTCTATTTGTATGAGATTCTCTTAACTCCCACATATGACTGAGAAGGTGTGATGTTTGTCTTTCTTTGCTTGGCTTGTTTCATTTAACATAATGACTTCCATCCCATCCATGTTGCTATAAATTATAGGATTTCATTATTTTTTTCTTTGCTGAATAATATTCTGTTCATATATATATATATATCTCACATTTTTAAAATTCATTCATCCATTGATGGGTACTTGGTTCATCCTGTATTATAACTATTGTGAATAGTGCTGCAATAAACCTAAGAGTTCAGATATCTCTTCTATATATTGACTTCTTTCTTTTGGATATATATCTAGTAGTGAAATTGCTGGATCGTATGGTAGTTCTAGTCATAGCTTTCTGAGGAATCACCATACTGTTTTCCATAGTGACTGTCCTAATGTGCATTCACCTCAACAGTGTAGGAGAGTTCCCCTTCTTCCATATCCTTACCAGTATCTGTTATTCCCTGTCTCTGTAATAAATGCCATTTTATTTGGGGTGAGTGATATCTCATTGTGGCTTTGATTTGCATTCTTTCATGATTAGTAATGCTGAACATGTTTTCATATGCTTGTTGGCCATTGGTATGTCTTCTTTTGAGAAATGTCCATTCAGATCTTTTGCCCATTTTTAAATTGTGTTTTCACCGTTGAGTTGTTTGATCTCTTTATATATTCCGGTTTTAATTCCTTGTCAGATAGATAGTTTGCAAATATTTTATCTCATTCTGTGGGTTGTTTCTTCACTTTGTTGATTGTTTCCTTTGCTGTACAGAAACTTTTTGCTTGATACTATCCCATTTATCTATTTTTGCTATTGTTGCCTGTGCTTTTGAGGGCTTACTCAGAAAATTTTTGCCAAGACTAATGTCTCTGAGTACTTCCCGAATGTTTTCTTCTAGAAGTGTCATATTTAACTCTTATACTGAACTCTTTGATTCATTTTGATTTGATTTGTGTATGATGAGAGATAGGTGTCTAGTTTTATTCTTTTGCATACTGTTATCCAGTCTTCCTTCCTTCCTCCCTCCCTCCCTTCCTTCCTTCCTCAGTCTTCTTTAATGCTGTGTTTTAGCAAGGTATTTTATTTGCGCATCTAGACTTCATTTTATTCAAGGGAGTTAGTTGTTCAGCTACAATTTTTAAACTAGATTTTTCTGCGGCAATAAACATAAGAGTTCAGATATCTCTTCTAGCCTTCCTCCCTCTCTGCCTCCCTCTCACTCTTTCTCTCTCCTTTTCTCTTTCCCTTTCTTTCTTTCTTTCTTCTTTTTTTCTTTCTTTCTTTCTTTCTTTCTTTCTTTCTTTCTTTCTTTCTTTCTTTATTTCTTTTTCTTTCTTCCTTTCTTTCTTCTTTCTTTCTTTCTTTCTTTCCTTTCTTTCTTTCAACAGAGTCTCACTCTGTCACCCAGGCTGGAGTGCAGTGGTGCAATCTTGGCTCACTGCAACCTCCGCCTCCCAGATTCAAGCGATTTTTGTGCCTCATCCAGCCTCCTAAGTAGCTTCTATTACAGGTGTGCACTACCACACCCAGCTAATTTTTGTACTTTTAGTAGAAACAGAGTTTCACCATGTAAACTCCTGACCTCAGGTAATCCATCTGTCTTGGCCTACCAAAGTGCTGGGATTACAGGTGTAAGCCACCATACCCAGCTGGTTATCCAGTTTTTTCAGCACCATTTATAGAAGAGATTCTCCTTTCTCCATTGTGTATTTTAGACACCTTTGTCAAAAATAAGTTTGCTGTAAATGTTGGATTTGTATCTGGTTTCTGTATTCTGTTCCATTAGCCTTTTTGTCTTTTTAAGGTGTCTATTTCTTGACATTTGGCTTTGCAATAATTTTTCTTCAAATTTCAAAGTATTTTGTTTCAAACATATTTTTTAATTATTAAAAGGGATGTACAGAATGATAAGTTGCAAAATCAAGGACAAGTGTATTTCTGAAAATTTAGCATGCCTTTGAATTTTAAAAGGCTTTAAAACAAAGTGAATGAACTAGCCTCTGAGTTTTTGTTGGTTTAGTCAACATTGGACATAATTTTAAAAGTCAAGACAAATGAAGTTAAAGATTCTGTGTTTTCTTATTAAGCTTAAGGCATTTTGAGTGGGGTATATGTTGATCGGCATAATTGCTAGTAAGAATTAAGATACCTTATAGAAAACTTTAAAGCTAATAGTGGTCAGATGACACAGCCCTGATCAGTGATGCTTAGGTGGAAGTCAGTGAATGGTGCTCTTCGGGAGGTTTTTAAAGGGATCTGATTTATCTGATTTGTTTAAATGGAATTATAATCAGAGAAATAATTTCACCATCAGAAATTAATTAAAGAAGGTCAGAGGACAGCATTTAAAGTGAAAATCTAAAGGACATATTGGAAAGAAAAAGAAAAGAGCTTGGGGAGAAAATATCAAATGATGGATTTGCGGGCATTTACTAAGGCAGAGGGCAAGCCATTATACCAGAGAAAGTACATGGCAGCTGAAAATGATCTTCCGATGTAGAAATTCTTTCAGATGAAAGGTTTTATTGTATTTTTCAAATCTTATGTGATTTTTAATTTTTGTCTCCATTATCTCTCAGAATATGAGTGATTTGTTGGAAATCACCCACTGTGACTGTGGAGCTATCCATTTCCTCTGGTAATCTGGCTATTACTTGTTTTACATATTTGTATAGATTCAACATTATAGTATTTTCTTGATGGATTTATTTTTTTCTTTTTCTTTTTTTCTTTTTTTTTTTTTTTTGAGATGGAGTGTCACCCTGTCGCCCAGGCTGGAGTACAATGGTGGGATCTTTGCTTACTGCAACCTCTGCCTCCTGGGTTCAGACGATTCTCCTGCCTCAGTCTCCCAAGTAGCTGGGATTACCAGCACTCACCACCACGCCCAGCTCATTTTTGTATTTTTAGTAGCGCCGAGGTTTCACCATGTTGGCCAGGCTGGTCTCAAACTCTTGACCTGGTGATCTGCCCACCCTGGCCTCCCAAAGTGCTGGGATTACAGGCATGAGCCACCAAGCCTGGCCAATGATTTGTTATTTTATTGGTAGAAGGTGTTCTTCTTTTCCTTCTTAATATATTTCATCTGAAATTTCATTCTTTTCTGATATTAATATTGATGCACCAGCTTTTTTCTTATTAGTGTTTGCATGCTTTGTCTTTTGTCTTCCTTTCTTGTTCAGCATTTCTGTGTTATTGCATTTGGTGTTTCTTTTATAAAGGATAGAGCTAGATTTTGTTTAGGCAATCTGAGATTCCTGGCATTGGAAATGTGGGTATAATTCATTTTGATTCTTGATGATTTTTGAGATATTTTGACTTTTTTCAACGTTGTAGTTTATGTTTTCTGTGCCATGCTTTTTCTGTTCCTTTTTCCCTTACCCTATATTTTATTGATCCAATGAAGTAATTTCTATTCCCCTTTTTTTCTTTATAAGTTTAGAAGTTACGACCTTAATTCTGTTCTTTCACAGATAACATTTGTTCACTTGTATGTCATATTTATATTTTCTAATATTACCTAGAATCAGTCTCTATTGTTTCAAAGCAGAGAGATGTTACATTTTGAACTAAATTATGAGCCTATCTTCTATAATAACATGCGGAATATTTGTTACACATTGTTTTAAGCACAAAATACAGCTTTTCTAATAGTCAATGCTTATTTAAATTTGTGAACATGTTTTGCTGCTTATTTTTGAATAATTTTTTCTTAATATTTACTCTTATTTGAGATCATTTTTATTCTCTTGCTGATGTATAGTCTATAGTTATTTTTCAGTTAGTACATGTGAACAAAAACTGAGTCTCTGAAATACTTATATTTTATGCTCACTCTTGAATGATGGTTTACTAGGGCACAGAACTCTATACTGACAATCATTTTCCTTCTAAAATTTGAAAATTTAACTTCTAGGACGTTGTGTTACTAGTGAGAACACTTATAGAAATGTTATCTATTTGTGATAGATGCAAGAGGCAGATAAGGGAGAGTCCCCCAGAGAATCTCTGACCTGCCCCACAAGTGTTTACATCAGATCCTTCTGTGCAGATGAGGGAACCTGCCCAGGGCCTTGTCTGGGTATGCCCACAGCAGATTGGGGGCCCACCTGGGTACTGGAAGAGTGGGATGGAGCCACTGGGAATTCATTCCTAATGCTGGGGGAGGAGCCTGGCCTCTTCAGCTCATGTGTGGTGGCCTGGTATTCAGTCTGTGAGCTGGGAGCCTGTTGGCAGTACCCTCTTTTTATTTTCACTGAGAGCTTTCTTTTAATAAATGCCGCTGTCCTTACCTTTCAATGTGTCTGCATGCCTAATTTTTCCTGGTTGTTACACAAGAACCTGGATTTTAGCTGAACTCAGGAGCAAAAATCCTGCATCATTGTAGGTAACATTTCTTTTCTTTGGTTGCTTTTATGATCTCTTTATCCCTAATATTTGGCCAGTTCACAGAAACATCTATAATTTTATGAATTAAAAAACAACTGATCTTGCCAAGGACCCTGCTGATCCCTTTTCATATGATTCTATCTGCTAGGTCTTGTGCTACCTTCTAAGTTAGTCTGTCAGTTCTATATTTCAGTATTTAATTCTATATTCAGCCACATCATCAAATGTTTATTTCAACCTTTGAGTTTCTCATTTGTAATGGTATTTTGTCATTTTTATGTTTTTCAAAGAGTTCTTTTCATATTTTACTATTTTTGTTTAGTAACCTTCAGTACTTGATGCATAGATTTTATTTCATCTTTATGTTTCTGAGATATTTGCATAACTTATTTAAAGACAATTACATACTGTTGTATGATTTCCATTTCCTTGACTGAGAATTCTCCCATTTGTTGCATTTCTGAAGAGTTTACCAAGGTGGGTTAATCTTGAATATGGTAAACTTGCTGCCCTCAGTCTTTTAGTTTTAATACTTTATCAGTTGATTCTTGTTCTTTTTTTTTTTCTGGGTATATGATTACATCATTTGAAAATAATGACGATTTTTGCCTTTCCCTTTCAGATTTTATAACTCATTTTCTTTTCTTTCCACATAGAGTTTGATAAGGTCTCTAGTGCTTTGTGATATAGCAGTTGTGGTGCTGGTCCTTCTTGTCTTACTACTGATCTCAAGGAATGTGATCAAAATGTCTTCATGATGTTCAATGTTTCTAGCAAATTTTGCTACATGACTATTACAAGTTTAAGAGGTTACCAAGAATTTTTATTAGAAATATTTTAAATCTTAGCAAAGACTATGAAAACTGAGATAAACATGTTTTTCTTCTTAAGTCTTTACTACCAGGAATGACTTTGATAGATTTTCTAATATTTGCTGATTATTTTTTAAAGAAGTCATAGACAATCATGATATATTACTTTAAATACACTTTTTTTGGGTATGGTTCATATATATTTTAAATATTGTTTAATAAATAGTAATC
Source organism: Cacajao melanocephalus (assembly GCA_963573385.1). Lineage (NCBI taxonomy): Eukaryota > Metazoa > Chordata > Mammalia > Primates > Pitheciidae > Cacajao > Cacajao melanocephalus. The sequence continues at coordinate 43,721 of CAUYLG010012100.1, forward strand.
AGTTAGACAAATCACAAATGTGATACCAGATTAGCGCATCCTGTACTATCTGGAAACTGTAAATTCATGACCTTTAAAAATTATAGATAAATATTTATTTCACAAAATAATTTATCCATCTTGTTTTACCAAAAAATGGCAAGGTCTTGTTTTTCTTTCTCTATGCAGTAGTAATGGCTCTTTGGTGTGAAAACTTTGTAGGATCTAAAGTAAAAAAGACAAAAACCAGTTTGACTTTCAAAATCTTAAAATATTTCATTAACTCATAGTGCCTGATCTCTGTGACCAAGCAAATAGTCTGAACTATTATTTCCAAGCTCAATGCAAACAGATAAACTTTTACTAAAATCATATCTGTCCATCATTACAGTGTTTTCTCTAATCACTTCCAAATCCTACTCCTTTTCTTTATCATACTACAGCCTATATTGCATAATACACAACTTAGCTAATGAAGTACAAGTGATGAGGATTATCTCCCCAGAGTCTCCAGGCCTTGATAATTCCTAGACCACAGCACCATGCATTAGGTTATAGTCACAGGCCTCTATCTATGGTCTTCCACATATCCCATTACATTTTAAATCCTATGCATACCCTTTATATCCTGCACTTATCTGTCAAAATGCTAAAGTATAAGACTTTTTAAAATTTATCCCTGCTATTTAATTTTGAAGAAAGAAAAATATAAGAGAAAAAAATTTTTTTAAAGAGGCCTTCATGGATATCAAAGAATGCAAACACTAATGCAGAGGAAAGAAGCTATCGACAGCAATTCGGTACAAAGAAGAGAATTTTGCAAACATTAGCCTCTTAGTTACTGAGAACTATAACTTTTATGTAATCATGCTTGGAAAACAGTAAGAGGGAAATAGAGTCGATTTGACAATGTTCTGTATTCACTGTTGTTCACGTCACATGTGTTGGAATATAAGGTTCGACACAGTTAATATGAAGCTCTCTTTAGCATTTAAAACATGATTTGCATTTTGATGAGACATTTTGGCTAATTTTATTGGTTTCCTTATATTTCATAGTCCTTAGCCATATCAGCATCTTATGTTTCTGTATGTTTTGTACCATGTAGCACAATTTCAGGCACACAAAACTTACAATAAACATGTGTTATTTTTTCTGTCAAAGTCAGAATCTATCCATAAGGAATCTGAAGTAAGGTATACTAAGTGTGTTTGTGGGTTAAGTGATATAGCCAAATTCAAAAATTTACTTTTATGTGAGTCTAGAAATATCTCAGATTGAAATATGTCACTACTTAGTTCCAATTAGATAAGAGAAATCTTTTCTGATTATGCCAGGATTGCTATAATCTGATAGAAGACAACAATTTCATTTTGCTACAGGCAAATCTGGAGGACCAAAAAAAAAAAAAGAAAAAAAAAGAAAATATAAGACAGAGGGGAGAAAATAGTAAGATAAGGAAGAAGCAAAAGAACACAAACAAGGCATTTAGATTTGTTAGGAAGGAATTCAAGTTAATCAATAAAAGGATGACTTTGAGTTGTCTGAGAAAAATACACTCAGAACACAATCAGGCAGACTAAAGGTAACTATAATCTACATTATTTGCTAGGCTAAAGGTAAGTACAAACAAATATACATGAACTAATTGTATCACAGAACAAAAACTATGGCAAAATCCGGTAATTCCAATGGAGTAATAATTAAAGTTGCAGACAAAAGAAAATTAATGTGTGCATTGCTTGAGACATGACTAAAATATCATGAAAATAAATTCTAAGTTACGAGTATTCATTTGAAAAATTACAAAGTACACACTGATTTATATTTCAGAGGCCAAGGATATATTATTCCTATATAGTTTAGTCCTAAATATAGTTCATTTCCTATGCTAATGCTTTTTCCTTCTTACCTTCTTAGGTCAACAACAAGAGGCCAGGGCCTCCCAAGAAAAATTTTACTAATGTAATAGCTTTGGCCAAGTCCACTCAATATATTTTCCTCTCTGCAAAGAAAAACCAGCTATTGTCTCATCCTAGATTTCCTCTTCTTCCATGCCACTGTTACTCATGTTCAAATTCTGCCTGTCCTTCAGGGTCCAATTCAAATGATTATTCCTCCAAGGATTTTTTTCCAGATATCCATTGCCTGAAATTATCATCATTTTCAATTAAGGTCATTTCTTCCTATTTGCTACCCTTTTTTTTTTTTTTTAGCTATGTTAAAGTGTTTCTTTACCAACATTCCCCCATATGTTGTGTAACACAGTGTCTATGGCTTGCTCATTTTTGATACTTCTCATGACCTGACCTAATGAAGATTCTTAGTACATAGTGATACATATAAATATGAGTTAATTAATACATGCTAGACTTGATTTCCAGAATGATTTTGTGTAGTTGAAATTGTGTAGTAAGGGGAGACACTTGACATGAAGACTTTAGTCAGTGTCAAGAAGATATTTTGGGTGACTTTACGTACCTGCCAATGATAAATCTAGAAACAATAGGAGATGCTTGGGTAGGCGATTTCCCTTTGCCTTCTTTTTCATGGTTTTCCCTGTATTTCTTACACTAATGTAAGAAATTAATTTCATTAGATGTCCATATACTTTATACTAGCTGTTCCTGTGGGGTTTGAACTGGTCCAGTCTATTTGTTTTCACTATTCATTCATCTGGAGGGTCATTGCCTAGCCTCCCAAGCTATGATATACCAGTCTGAGGACTGTATTGAAGGGACTTCTCCTCCTGCTCAGTGCTACCAAAATAATTCAATTCTAGCTGTGGTGTATGGTCTGTGAGTTTTTTCTCCTTTAGTTTGTGTGAGCCAATTTTGTGCCCTAAGAATTTTAGCCTCCTTTTCCACAAAAGAGTGATTTAATCAAACAAAAGTTGACAATCAGAGTAATACATTTGTGTGACAATGATTAAACATGGTGTTTTTCTACTAGCTGTCTGAGCAGTTTTAGAAATGCCCATTCTGCTCTCAGAGCTCCTCTGCTTTAAGGGGGATGGACTTCCCATAGCACTACATGGTGCCTGAGTGCCAGCCACTGGTATCTAGAACTGTGGTCTAGTGAGGAAACAGTAGGGGGAACAAACAAGCCAATTCCTTTTAGCTAATCTGTTGACTCCAAAGGGACCTTCTGCTTATTCCAGTTAAAACTGAAGCTGCAATCCAAAATGAAATCAGTATCGTTTTCCTCTACTTATCAGCAAAGAAAGATGCTACCTTATAATTACCACGTAACAATCAATCCCAAACATAGTGGCTTAAAGCAGTTTCTCTTTTAGTCTACGTATCTGCAAACTGGCACTTTGGACTGACCACAGCTGGATGTTTTTTCTGGGCTGATCATGTGTGTAGGGTCTGCTGCTGGCTGGTTTAGACTGATGGTGGATGAGAAAGCACATGAAGAAGAGAGGCATGGTGGTGGCAGAGTTCTGAAAGAGTCATACAGAAGCCCTTGAGATTGCAGCTTGGAAATAGCATCCTGTCACTTCTACAACATTCTATTTACCAGGCCAGCCCAGATAAAGAGGTGAAGAAACAGACACCATCTCTTGATGGGAGGAGTTGAAAATCAATGGAAAAGGGCATGAAAAGAAAAGGAGTGGTGATTGTGGCCATATTTGATGCCCTTTTCAATTTTTCAGACCACACTTCTCATTGGCCAGGAAAATCAATTGCATGTCAACACTGAAGAAAACATCTTGGTTAAAAGCAATGATGTAGCTAATATCCCATTCAGGGAAAAGATTACTTATACAGTGTGAGACATGCATGAGGCAGAGAAGTGCCTATAGGTTGGTTTCTGCTTTGTCAGCAGATTTACTTTTAGATTATGTACTGCTTTGTTGTTACTGTTCTATTGGGGAAAAATAAGAAATATTTCCAAAATTTGGCAACGTGCAACTCAGTGCTTCAGTTAGCATTTAATACAAATTTCCTTGAAACAAACAACAAAAAAAGACAAGAGAGAGACTTAGAATTGTGACTGTTCTACCAATTAGCTTCTTCATGTCAAAATCTGTCAAGTTTATGATTTATTCAGATAGCACTGGTTTTTGCTACAATAACTAAACTTGCTTTAGAGTCTACTGCATTCTCCTCTATTATTTGGCATTTTTTTCTTGTTTATTTTGTTCAAGTAGGATATTGTACTGAGTTGAACCATGAAATGAATTGTATTGAACAACATCAACAACATAAATGTTCTGGGGTGTCATCTGCATTTTCATATCAGGCCGTTCAAATTCTTTTTGTGGTTATCGCTTTGACAATAATGTAATGGTATAATGTTTTTCATTAGATATCAAATCATAGAAGGAGCAACATAGATGTGTTAAGTTAGCATAGTTTAATATAAGGAAACAACAGTATCAGTAAAAGCATTGAGCACTAAATCTCTCTTCCAATGCAGTTCCTTTACAGGAAATTTTTGTTATGTGTTCTCAGGACATTGCTGTGGTACTGAAGGATGGCTCTTTAACGTGAAAAACGTGCTGTTTGAGCATGGCTTGAACCAAGTGAGAGAGTAAACCATGCAGATATTAGAGGAAGGGAATAATAGTAGCTGGAAAGATCCAGAGTTAGGAAGGTTCCTGGTGTCCTCCAGGAGCAGCAAGCTGGTCACTGTGGCATGAGAAAATTGAGTTAGGGAAAAAGTAGCAGATTAGATCAAAGAGGTGAAATGGGAGGCAGATCAAATAGATGTTGTAAGCCACTGTGATGAGTTTGACTTTAACTCTGCAAGTCAGATAGACAACTATAACATTTGGGACATTCAAGTGAAATAATTTATCTTTATTTTGAAAATGATCACTTTGCCTCATATTTTGGGATAGAATGTTATGTACTGGAGAGTGGTAGTGGATAGACAGCTATAATGGAAGCTGAGAGACAAATTAGGAAGCATCCATTTTCTCACAAATTAATTCCTTGTCCTTCCTCTAATTAAATCTATATCTTAGAGGTCTAATCCCTACAAAATATATTTCCCAGATTCCCTTGCTAATTGGTTTCAAACTAAATTTGGTTAAAAAAAATTATCATGAAGATCAGGGCACCAAGAAGGGACAAGCTGGGGCTCTGCTCCCTCTCTCTTGTTGTTTGGGTTGTGTCTGTGGTAACTGCTGCATGTGTTCCATGGCCAGTCCCTGCTGGGCAGGCTAGTGTGGTTGCCATTTGTGTTGGGTGATCTCAGCTTTTGGGTTCCAATCATACCACCTCTAGGGGTAGCAGCTGGCTATAATAACTAATGTGTGGATAATCCTAACTCTTCTGTTTGTTTTTTCAGGTATTTAACATTTTTGTAACTAACTGGCTTCTATTGTTTCCCTAGAGTAAGTTCTGTTGTTATACTGGACTGTGACTAATAGAGTGGGCTATTGACAATCATCTAGGCTAAAGATGACGGTGGCTTGGAGTAAGGTGGTAGCGATGGAAGTGATAAGAAATCATTAGATGCAGAATGTATTTTATAGATGGAGTGTGATAACATAAAAAATAAACTGGACCCTGGTTTCCATTGTGTAGTTCAAAAAGACTTGAAATTTCTCAAGTAATAGAATGTCTTTTGTATGCTAATGAGAAGAGTGGTGGTTGGGGGCCCCTAGAAAGCTTCTGTATGAGGGCTAGTCACCAGAAAAACTATGGCATGATTAGAGGGCTAGAACTTTCAACCTCACTCCCTGATCTCTGAGGAGAGAAGAGAGGCTGGAGATTGAGTTCAATCACCAATGGCCAAGGATTTAATCCATATCATACCTACATAATAAAGCCTCCATAGAACCCCCTAAACCATGGGTTTCAGAGAGCTTCTGGTTTGGTGAACATATCAAGAGAGGAGCTGCAAGGTGGAGAAGCCTGAAGAGGGTATGGAAGGTCCTGTACCTGCCCCTTTTCCTTGCTCTCTGTCTCTCTTCCATTGGCTGTTCCTAAGTTTTATCCTTCATATAGTCAAAAGGAGTTTTGATAAAGGCTGTATGAGTGTCATAAGAGAAATAAGAAGTCAAAGATAACTCTAGTGTTTTTCTTGAGAAGTTAAAAATGGCGTGATTATTATTAACTAAGATGAAAATGATGTAAATAAAGCAAGTATGCTGAAAGAGATCAGGAGTTCAGTTTTATACATGCTGTGTTTAAGATGCGTATTACATATCTAGTTGGAACTTTTAAAAGATCGGTTGTGTATATATGCATCTGGAGTCAGAATTCCAAACTAGAGGTATAAATTTAGGAATCAACAGCTTTTATTGTTGTCTATTCAAAGTTATGAGACTAAATGAGATCATTCCAGAAAGCGTACATATATAAAAACGAGATTACCAAAAGTGAATGAGTACTACATTTACTACACCTTCAGTTATTTAAAATCTTATAAATTGGCGCTGTCCGATGAACTTCCTGCAGAGACAGAAATGTTCTATATTTGCGCTGTCTGAAATAGTAGCTGCATTAGTTTTCTATTTCTACCACAACAAATTGTATCAAATTTAGTGGCTTAAGCAATATTAATTTTTTGTCTTACAGTTCTGTAGATCAGAAATGCACCATGGTCTCACTGGGCTAAAACCAACATGTCAGCAAGGTTGCATTCCTTTTTGGAGGCTCTAGTGGAGAATCTGTTTCTTTGCCTGATCCAACTTCTAGAGCCCACCCGCCTTCCTTGGCTTGTGGCTCCTTTTCTGAATCTTCAACCCAGCAAGGCGTGTTGAGTTCTCACAGCTCATTACTATGATCTTTTCTTCTGTCTTCCTCCTCCTTGTGATTAAATCGGAACCCTTATGGATAATCCGGGATAATCTTCCTATCTCAAGGTCCTTAACCTTAATCACATGTGCAAGTGCCCTTTGCCAAGTAAAGGGACTTTTGCTAAAGTCCCTTTATCCATATGATCAAGAAATTTTTGGGAGGCCATTACTTTGCCTACCAGAGTGACCACTATTACCACCACCACACCCAGCTAATTTTTTGTATTTTTAGTAGAGATGGGGTTTCACTATGTTGACTTGGCTAGTGTCAAACTCCTGACCTCGCAATCTGCCTGTCTCGGCCTCCCAAAGTTCTGAGATTACAGGCTTGAGCCACTATGCCTGGCCATATAATTTTTAAAAGAGGATTCATTTAACACAGGATGTACAATATAATAATTCCAAACTATCAAAAACCAAATGATTAATTGACACTGAGAAAGTAAATGAATTATTTTGTTCCAAATTTCAGAATAACCAATACAATAATAGAAATAAGATATAGAATTTGAAAATCATTAGAAAGAAGTAACAAAGTTATAAACAGGGAAGTATTTTTAAATGACATTTGAAAACCCAAACAATAGAAAACATAACATGTGATGGCAGCAAAAAGTTTAAACATATTATGATTATAATTATGATTAGATAACTTCCCCTGTCAAAGACAAAGAACATTAATTAGTTGTTTTTAAAAACTACACTTAAATTAAATGACATACAAAGGTAAACGTTGAACAAAGAATTGAGAAGCAAAATAATACCCAGAAAGAGATTTCAGCAGAAGTGAGAGTCATTCTTTCCAGTATAGGTTTGAATTCGCAATACCTATGGGGATTAAAATTTAATGTAGGTGGTCTCCAATTAGTAGTTCCCCAAGATGCCTGGCAGAACAGGCAATACAAATTCATTCTCCACCCATCCCCCCAACACACCCACAAGGTGGGTGGGATTGTATCTGGCAACTACCTGCCCATGAGTCTTCTAAAATAAAACATGCAAATTCACATCTTCCCCATGCTTCCAGAGGAGGCATGCTTTTCCTTTGAAAAAAAGAAAATCAGGTATGGTTGCATGTACTTGCAGTTGTAGCTACTGAGGGATACTCAGGAGGCTGAGGTAGGAGGATCACTTAAGCCTAGGAGTTCAAGTCCAGATCTAGCCAGGACATACGGAGATGCTCTTTCTGGAAGAAAAAGGAAAAAAAAAGGACAACACTCAGGGAAACAGATATACACAGAGAGGGACAATAAAATTCTCAACTTATAGCAAGGAAAAAAATGACCACCAGACATCTGTAAAACATCAATAGCACAAAAGAGAAACACAACCAAATAGTAATTTTTTGGTCAAAGGTCTATAAAAGGCTGGCTAATTTTGAGGATATCGTGCAAAAAAATATGATTTTATTAACAACAACAAAAAGAAAGGTAAGAAATGCCAGGAGAAAACTGAAAGCTGCCTACTAAAATAATGGTCCGAATATTAAGCAAAGTAAAATGTGGTATGATTTTGAGCGGTCAGCAGAGTGTAAGAATAAATAATCTATCTGGACTTGATACTTTCAGCTGTCACTGAGGTCACAGAAGTGGGCTTATTGAGAAGGAAAGGTAAATGCTAGTATATTACTTGGCTCAGAAGTGAACAAAATTGCAGTTTGCTCAAACAATTCTACAGGAAAAAGTCTAATAATCTGATTGTTAAATGGGCAGAAGATTTGAATAGATATTTCTCAAAAGAAGACATACAAATGGCAAACAGACCTATGAAATTGTGCTCAACATCATTCATCATCAGAGAAATGTAAGTCAAAACTACAATGAGCTATCATCCAACTCCAGTTAAAATGGCTTCTATCCAAAAGTCAGGCAATAACAAATGCTGGTAAGGATATAGAGAAAAGGGAACCCTTGTACACTGTTGGTGGCAATGTAAATTAATACAACCACTAGGGAGAACAGTTTAGAGGTTCCTCAAAAAACCAAAAGTAGAGCTACCATATGATCCAGCAATCTCACTGCTAGGTATATACCCAACAGTAAATTGAAGAGACATCTTCCCTTCCATGTTTGTTGCAACACTGTTCATAGTAGCCAAGATTTGGAAGTTACCTAAGTGTCCATCAACAGATGAGTGGAGAAACTGTGGTACATATACAGCATGGAGTACTATTCAGCCATAAAAAAGAATTATATTCTGTCGTTTGCAACAACATGAATGAAACTGGAGATCACTATGTTAAATTAAATAAGCCAGGCACAGAAAGACAAGCTTCACATATTTTCACTTATTTTGGGGCATAAAAATCGAAACAATTAAACTCATGGAGATAGAGAACAGATAGATGGTTACCAGAGGCTAGGGGGAGGAGTGGGGAGGGAAAGGGGAGTTGGTGATGGTTAATGGGCACAAAAACTGGTTAGAAAGAATAGATAAGACCTAGTATTTGATAGGACAACAGGAGGACTATAGTCAATAATAATTTATTTGTACATTTAAAAATAACTAAAAGAGTACAATTTTATTATTTGTAACACATAGGATAAATACTTGAGGTGCTGGATAACCCATTTACCCTGATGTGATTATTACACATTGTATCCCTATACCAAAATATCACATGTACCCCATAAATACATATACCTACCATGTATCCCCACAAATTAAAAATTAACAATTTAAGAAATTACAGTTATAATCTCCTCCTGTGACATGGTGGGTAATTCATATGCTAATCTAAAGTTACTGTTATGAAAGAATGGCTTAGGAATACTATTTAAAATTACTAACAGTGTTACACATAAAATACCAAATGTAAAAATGAGAAAGGCAAGAAGAAACAGTAGATAATGTGAGTAAATCTTGATCTTTCCAAGGGAGGCGACAACACATAATGTTTAAAATTGTTAAACCATAAAATAGAGATACAAATTATTTTATTCACAGTTAAGGAGATGACTATTGTTGCACAAAATAGTGCCAAAATTGGTTGCCTCTGGGAAATGTGATTATAGATATTATAGTATTTGGGACTGTCAAAATCTGCTTTTAAGACTGAGGAAATACAAATAGGACAATTTTTATTTGAAATTTATATGTTCAGGGAATGTAAAGAAATTAATGTATCCACAAAAGAATAATAGATGCTGTTTGAAAACATAATTTTCTTGAAAGTTAAAATAGTGATAGTCTTCTAAAATTTTTGTTAGTTTTGGTTTTCTCTATAATCTGAGTTATGTAGAAAAGTGTTTATTTCAAATTAGGTAGGCTTATTTTATTCCTTTTTCTGTCTTTTTTTCTACCAACTAGAGTTTTATTGTGTTCAGAAAATGCCATGCATTAAAAGACTACTTTTGAGAATTTCTAGAGATTTTTTTGTTACTAAAGATATTTTTGTAATTGTTACATGGGATTTTAAAAAGATTATAAATCATCCTTTTTGTCAACTATAATGATTTTTGAAACCTAACTGTGTCAGAATACTGCATAATGCTATAATACTATATTGTTTTTTGAAGGGTTTTTTGTGTCTCTGTCTCTTTCAGTTCTGCTCTGTCTCTTTCAGTTCTGCTCTGTTCTTAGTTATTTCTTGTATTCTGCTAGCTTTTGAATTGGTTTGATTTTGCTCCTCTAGTTCTTGTAATTTTGACAATAGGGTGTCGATTTTAGATCTTTTCTCACTTCTCATGTGGGCATTTAGTGCTATAAATTTCCCTCTAGACACTGCTTTAAATGTGTCCTTGAGATTCTGGTATGTTGTGTCTTCATTCTCATTCATTTTGAAGAACACCTTTATTTCTGCTTTCATTTCGTTATTTATCCAGTAGACGTTTAAGAGCAGGTTGTTCAGTTTCCATGTAATTGTGCGATTTTGAGTGAGTTTCTTAATCCTGAGTTCTAAATTGATGGCACTGTGGTCTGAAGGACTGATTGTTATGATTTTCGTTCTTTTGCATTTGCTGAGGAGTGATTTACTTCCAATTATGTGATCAATTTTAGAGTAAGTGTGATGTGGTGCTGAGAAGAATGTATATTCTTTGGATTTGGGTTGGAGAGTTCTATAGATGTCTATTAGGTCTACTTGGCCCAGAGCTGAGTTCAAGTCCTGGATATCCTTGTTAATTTTCTGTCTCGTTGATCTGTCTAATATTGACAGTGGAATGTTAAAGTCTCCCACTAATAATTCTGTGGGAGTCTAAGTCTCTTTGTAGGTCATTAAGAACTTGCTTTATGTATCTGGGTGCTCCTGTATTGGGTGCATATATATTTAGGATAGTTAGCTCTTCTTGTTGCATTGATCCCTTTATCATTATGTAATGCCCTTCTTTGTCTCTTGATCTTTGTTGGTTTAAAGTCTGTTTTATCAGAGACTAGGATTGCAACCCCTGCTTTTTTTTGCTCTCCATTTGCTTGGTAAATCTTTCTCCATCACTTTCTTTTAAGCCTATGTGTGTCTTTGCATGTGAGATGGGTCTCCTGAATATAGCACACTGATGGGGTCTTGATTCTATCCAATTTGCCAGTATGTGTCTTTTGATTGGGGTGTTTAGCAAATTCACAATTGTTATGTGTGAATTTGATCCTGCCATTTTGATGCTAGCTGATTGTTTTGCCCATTAGTTGATGCAGTTTCTTCATTGTGTCAATGGTCTTTACAATTTGGTATGTTTTTGTGGTGGCTAGTACCGGTTGCTCCTTTCCATGTTTAGTGCTTCCTTCAGGAACTCTTTTAAGGCAGGCCTGGTGGTGACAAAAACTCTCAGTAATTGTTTGTCTGGAAAGGATTTTATTTCTCCTTCCCTTATGAAGTTTAGTTTGGCTGGATACAAAATTCTGGGTTGAAAATTATTTTTTTTAAGGATGTTGAATATTGGCCCCCACTCTCTTCTGGCTTGTAGGGTTTCTGCCGAGATATCCACTGTGAGTCTGATGAGATTCCCTTTGTGGATAACCCAGCCTTTCTATCTGGCTGCCCTTAGCATTTTTTCCTTCATTTGAACCCTGGTGAATCTGACGATTATGTGCCTTGCGATTGCTCTTCTTGAGGAATATCTTTGTGGTGTTCTCTGTATTTCCTGAATTTGAATGTTGGCCTGCCTTGCTAGGTTGGGAAAGTCCTCCTGGATAATATCCTGAAGACTGTTTTCCAACTTGGTTTCATTTTCCCTGTCACATTGAGATACACCAATCAAAAAAAATCAATAAATCTAGGGGCTGGTTTTTTGAAAATATCAACAAAATAGATAGACCATTAGACTAATAAAAAAGAAAAGAGAGAAGAATTGAATAGATGCAATAAAAAAAATGATAAAGGGGATATCACCACCAATTCCACAGAAATAAAAACTACCATTAGAGATTACTACAAACACCTCTTAAATTTAATTAGATCAGCTATGATAAATATCTTTGAGAACTAAAGGAAACCACATTTTAAAAAATT
>CAUYLG010012101.1:0-11780 GCA_963573385.1 Cacajao melanocephalus
TTATTGAGGGCTCTTGCCAAATTGGTTTTTAGGTAATGTAAGTTCAAGTAGTTCAAAAATATGGCCACAGAAAGTCTTATTTAAATGTAGAACTGGAATATTAAAATATTTCTTGATGAGGCAGGACACGGTGGCTCACGCCTGTAATTCCACTTTGAGAGGCCGAGGTGGGCAGATTACCTGAGGTCAGGAGTTTGAGACCATCCTGGCCAACATGATGAAACTCTGTCTCTACTAAAAATATAAAAATTAGCCAGGCATGGTGGTGTGCACCTGTGGTCCCAGCTCTCAGGAGGCTGAGGGATGAGAATCGTTTGAACCCAGGAGATGGAGGTTGCAGTGAGCTGAAATCTCATCGCTACACTTCAGCCTGGGTGACAGAGTGAGACTGCATCTCAAAAAAAAAAAAAAAAGGAAAAAAAGAAAAAAAAAGAAGTATTTCTTGATGAAATATACTTTAAAAAACTTTTCTTATTGAAGCATAGCAGGCTTTAATAGATATTAAAAATATCAACACATTTTCTTTATTTTATTTTAAATACAATGAACACTGTAATTTTTTTCAGATTTATTATTATGTGTTGAATAATTAAACTTCTGTAAGAGCAACTTATATAATTGTTCATGGCAAACGCAGGTTTTGAAAGGTGCAAGCAGATTCTAAGTCTGCTTCTATGACATACTCAAAACAAATAACATAGGGCACATGTGTTTAACATTCTATATAAAAATCTTATGTTTAATATAAAAAAATATAAATAAATGCTTTAAAAAGTATGTGATTGTTAATATCGATAAATTGACAAGTTTGGTTTTTCTGTGGAACTTTTATATTCATAAGCTGGAGTGATCACAGGGAAACCATATCCAACTGGCCTTTGGAAAATAGCATACTTAAGCATTTTACAGAAGACAGACTACCTTCTGAGGGCAGGCAAAGGGCTCCTGGAATGTTGGGAGAGATATGTGTGCCAGGATAATCACGTGCATAGAGACATAGTGTAGTAACATCTGAGAGTCTGATTACCTTTGTACAGTTCCATACTTTTTAACGGGCTGGAATGAATTTCTGTTTCTGGGGAAGAGCGTAGGGTCCAAGAACAGCCAAGCCATAGTAGTAGCAGTGGGAGTGAGGATGGGTGAGATTTTGTAGGCTCTTATAAGGAAGAAAATCTACTTTCTGCTTTAACCTTTTCTTACTCTGCCCCATTCACATAGATTCTTGTTTTCTTACTGAATCCAATTTAGTCTGTTACTATCAATATTTATTTTGGTGCCCAAATTGTAATAGATTTAGCTAGTTACTTCAATTTGACTTCTGTATTCTTTTTATATATCTCTGTTATTTCTTACTTTCTGATACAAAAAGATGTTTCAGGCTCATTGTATACCTTTGCTGCATCAGTCCTAGGTTCAGCCATTTCTCTTAGTACCCTTTGTTCCTTTATTGGAGAATGGTATTTAGAAGTCAAGGTCTGGGTGCTACTTATGTTCATTATTATTAATACTAGGGTGTTGTTGGTTTTAGCCCTTCTCAATGGACAGAGCTGGTAAACACATATGTTCACACATTTAAATCTCAATCTATTTCTCTACGTATCTGTGTATCTTGGAAATAAAAAATTTATACCAGTACCTCTAGTTTTAATTTAACACTACATGATTTATTCTAGTTTTCTTCTTTTCCATGTTGGTGACTTATTTCTCCAACAATGAGAAATCTGGTTCCCATTATCTTCAATATATTTGCTTATTCAATAAGTCCTCCTATCTGTAAGCAATCTCTCATCGCCACCACAGTTTTTCAGGTATGGCTGTCCTCTTCTACCCACTTGGGCTTAGACCTCTATGTGCCCAGCAGCTGTGTTATGTAGACAACCTCCTTAACCCACTGGATATCCAAATCCTGGAACCAGGCAACCTTTCTATGATAAACCCTTGTTCACCCTGCTTGGGCTCTTACACTCTGCTCTAGGACACTGCAACAGCTCCTATCTATTCCCTCCTCCTCTTTAGGTTTGAATGACTATTTTGCTTGGCTTAACTAGTGGCTATAAGATTTAATTATTCGGAAAGGGAAGAGGAAGAGACATACTGTATTCCCTCCCAAATACCCTACCCCTTATTTTATTGAGGAGTAACTGACATGCAAAAAATGTACAGTTTGATGAGTTTTGATATATGTGTATGTACATGTTAAATCATTACACTCGCGATAGCAAACACATCCATATCCACCAATTCATTCTGAGTTTTTTATATTAAACTTTTTATTTTGAGATAAATATACATTCATGTGTAGTTGTAAGAAATACTTGGGAGATCTCATGTACACTTAATCCAGTTTCCTCCAATAGTAACATCTTACAAAATTGTAGTATATCACAACCATTGACATAGATATAGTCAAGACATATAACATTTCTCTCACCATGAGAACCTCTCATGTTGCCATTTTATAGACATACCCACTTCCCACCTCCCTTCACTTCATCTAATCTGTTTTCCAATGTTACATTTTTGCCATTTCAGTTTTGTTTTATATATATATATATATATATATATATATATATATATATATGGAATCATATAGTACATGATTTGGGGGGAATTATTTTCCCTCAGCTTAACTCTTTTGAGTTTCATTTAGGCTGTTGCATTTATCAGTAGTTTATTCCATGGCATGGGTGTACTGCAGTTTGCTTTACCACTCAGTAAATGACAATTGGGTTGTTTCCAGTGTTGGGCTGTTCTGAATAAAGCTTTCATAAACATTTCTGTACAGATTTTGTGTAACGTTAAATCTTCATTTCTTTATGATAAATGACCAGGAGTATGATTGCTGAGTCGTATGGTAGTTGCATGTTTAGTTTTTGATGAACCTGTCAAACTGTAGCAGTACTGTTTTACATTTCCATCAGCAATGTATGAGTGATCCAGTTTCACCTCATCTTTGTCAGCATTTGGTGTTGTCACTATTTTTGATAAAAAAAAAATTCGCTGCTCTGACAAGTGTGTCGTGATATCTCACTGTGGTTTTAATTTGCATTTTCTGAATGGCTAATGATAGTGAACATTTTTCATGTGCTTATTTTCCATCTGTATATCTTTTCTGCTAAAATGTCTCTTCAAGTCTTTTGCCCATGTTCTAGTTGGATTGTTTGCTTTTTTTATTGTTGAGTTGTCAGAGTTCTTAATATATTCTAGATACTAATCCTGTGTTGGAGAGATGATTTGTTAAGAGTTTCTCCCAGTCTGTAGCTTCTTTTCAGCTTCTTAACAGTCTTTTACAGAGTAATATTTTTAAAGTTTGATGAAATTCAACTTAGCCATTTTTCCTTTTATGAAAAGAAGCTTTTGTTGTCATGTCTAAGAACTCTTTTTCTGTCCTTTGATCCTAAAGACTTTCTCTTTTTTTTCTAAAGGTTTTATAGTTTTGTATTTACATGAAAATCTGTGATTCATTTTGAGTTAATTTTTGCATAAGGTGTGAAAGTTAGGCAGAGGATTTTTTTCTCCCCATGGTTGTCTATATACTCAACACTACTGAATTGAATTGAATATGTTTACTTCATCGAATTGTTTTTTGTACTTTGTCAAAAATTCATTGAGCATATTTGTGTGGGTCTATTTCTGGGTTTTCCATTCTGTTTCACTTGTCTGTGTATCTCTCTGTTAACACTATAGAGTCTTGATTCCTGTGGTTACATAGCAAGTCTTAAAATTAGGTAGACTGATTTCTTGTATTTTATTCTTCTTTTCAAAAATTGAGCTATTCCTGTTCCTTGGCCTTTCTGTATAATTTGTAGAATAATCTTGTGTATAAAAAATGCTGAGATTTTGATAGCAACTGTGTTAAACATTTGTATCTGGGGAGAACTGACATCTTAATATGCTGTATCTTCCAATCCATGAACATGTTATACTATAGCTTTCCATTTATTTAGGTCTTTTGCATTTCCTTCATTGGCATTGTGTAGTTTTTAGTATACAAGTCTTGTATGTGTTTTATTAGATTTACACTTAAGTATTTTTTTTTAGTTATTGCATATGATATTGCATTTTTAAATTTCTTGCCTATGTGCTCATTGATAATTTATAGAAACAATAGATTTTTGTCTTTATTTTGTATCCTTTGACTTTGCTGAACTAATGTATAACTTCTAGGAGTACATTTTGCAGGTCTCTCGATCTGCAAAAGGGAAGTGATCCACCCCCACTGGCATCCTAAAGTGCTGGGATAAAACTACTATTTAAAAATACAATTATAAAGGATTTTGCCTTAAAACCTGTTGTTCTTCAGGCTTTTGGGGATCCTGAAAACAGCTACATCCAAGTGGCTTATCACAGGGACAGTGGTCAGGATGTGAGGGCGTGAGCATTGAGGAAACTTCCTAGAAAATTGAGAACATATGAAAGTCCTAAACTAATAGTTTATCTATGCTGAACATCCTCAAATGGTAGCATATTACTCTAAGAGCATTTGAAAGACTCCTCCTCGGAGATAATAAAACCAAGTGTAGTGTGAAATCCAAGACCAGACTTCTGGGTGGCATTGTAGGTAAATTGGGAAGATGTCATGGGGCCGGCGGTGAGACAGTCTCATCCTACCAGAAGCCACCTCTGCCACCTCCCAAAGGCTGCCTAATATGCTTTGGTAAGAGCTTATTACAAGGCTTGGAGTTAGATGTGTATAGAATGTGTGAAATGTTTTCCTGGGAGGGATGACATTTTAAACTTTTACATTACATGACTGGGAGTCATATGTAATATAGTACTTGAAAGCAGATTTTAAGAGGGGGATAGAAAAAGAAAACTATGAAGACACTGATGCTAAGAGTGTAAAGAAAAAGTTATCTAAGAAGTGATAGAGTAGCAAAAATAGCTTTTTGTTACTTCTCAAATTTGCCAGCATTTAATGGACAAAATGAATATTCTTAACCATACAAGTAATTTTAATGTTAGGGCATGCTTTTTACTTTAAGAAATTACATATTAATATTGTGTAAAGTAGAAGCATTGTGAATATAGAGAGTTTATTCATTAGGGCTCTAATATTTACTACTGTTCGATGTAGAGAAGTCTCATACCCTCTCTGGGCTTTGGTTTCATTCATTGATAAAGTAGGCATAATATTCACAGGAAGATCTAAGTGCCTGTTACAATAAAAACAAATAGAAAAAGAAAAAGAATAGGCATGGGTACCTGACCTGCTAACCTCATAGGTTGTGAAAATGCCCTGAGATAGCTGGAAGTAGAATTCTTTATAAAGTGGGCAAATTTATTATTTATAATTGGTGCTAGTTCAGAAAGGATAAGTACTGTGAAGCACTGCCACTCAATGTCAATGGAATTTACTGTTGGTGGTACAAAAATAAATAAATAAATATATCTCTCGTCACTTCTTTAAATTTTGAAGGAGCTTCTACCATATTCAGAAAGGGAATCTTATTAGCATTTGGGGAAAAACCTTTTCACTGAAACTTCTTGAAGGTTTTAACTGTAGGCACACATATGTTTGTAAAGATAACTAGCCAATGAATGACATTTTAAAAGAGAGAAGCTGTTCTTTGAACATCTCCTCAAAGAATCATTAATTCACATCAGGAAATTGGAGAGAGTGCACATGCAGGTATTTTTTTTGCTAAAGAGAATGATGTGTCTGAGGAGTTATAACCCACAGTATCTATTCCAGAGATCGCTTGGCAATTGTAAATGCAGGGGGGCAGGGGAACCTCTCATCTATGTTTGTGTAGCTCTTGAGCTGTGTGCAACTGATTGCTCCAACCACACCATGAGGTCAAGGGCAGAGCCCATTCCTTACAGATGATTCTGTCTCCTAGTTTGCAGCAGTAAATATTTGTTAGATGAAAACCTGGCTCAGGATCCATATTAAAGAGATGAGGAAGTGGCATCTCTTGGCAGATTTTATCCTCAAGACAGGGTACCTGCTCCTGCATAATTGAAAGGAGACCTGGCCTGGCTTGAAGGCTGTCTTACCCTTTCAGAGAGATCAAGTAACAGTGATGGCCCATGGGTGTCAAATAAAGAGCTTTATAGTGTTAAAAGAAACTTCAGCCAAATTAAATATAAAGGAGTTTAACTGAGCAATGAATGATTAGCGACTTGGGCAGCCCCCAAAATCACAGCAGATTCACAGACACTACAGGGATGCCGCATGTTTAGAACAAATTTATAGACAAAAAGGGTAAAGTGATGTACAGGAGTTGGAAGTGAGATACAGAAAGAGTGAGATTGGTTACAACTCAGCCTTTGCCTTATTTGAATGCAGTTTGAACATTCAGCAGTCTATGAGTTGTTGAAGTATGGCCACTGGAATTGGCCAAAACTCAGGTATTGTTACAGGTGCATACTATTGAGTTTTCAATTTGTCTGGCTATTAAGCTAAGTTATTGTTCATCTGCAAGGACTCAAATATAGAAGTAAAGAGTCCTTCTCAGGCCATATTTATTTTGCTCTAACAATAGTTTAAGAAAGACATGAGAAATTAAGAGACAGTTCAGAGGACAGCTGTCATGATAAAGAGTTTAGAAAAGGACGTGTAGGAAGACGGGTCAGGGGTGAGGGATATTGGGATTATTTAAGCCTGACAAGAGGAGCCCGAAAAAAGTATGACAGGTAGTTGGTATTTGGACATTTGCAGGGATGATTATATAAAATATAGAGCAGATGTTCTTAAGGTTTTTTTTTTTTTATGCCAAAGCACTCAGGAAAAGATTACATTTACACGGTCGACAGTGTAATGAGGTGAGGTTACTTAAGACTACTTTCTGCCCTAAGGCTTTGACATGCCTGGATCCCCCTTTGCTAGGAAAGACTGCTGAGATCAGTAGTATCATCCAAAAGACCACCAGGATGGCTTAATAGTAGAAGGGAGAGCCTCATTGCTTTTCTTAGTTTGCAACCCAGGAAGGGAAAGGATCCAGTGTGGAATGAAGGTACTGCTCTCTGTTGGAATAGGGGAAGGACAGGTTGCAATTTATATTCATATTCATACATATTCAACAAGTTTGGGAAAAAAAGGTATACATATTTACATGGGAGCTGAATACACCATAATGAGTAAACATACGTAACATACATCCCATGTTCACTTTGGAATGGGGTTTTAGCACTAAAATGAGGTAGAATTTGGCTCTTTACATCAGAAGGTGAACTATGGGACACAAAGGTGGTTTGCGTGCAGCCTCTTAGAAGCTGGCAGAAACTGACAATCTGTAATTTTAATAGCTTATCAGAAAAGAATATTTGTAAGGCCGGTCCTCTATCCATTCAGAGCTGAGAGCTGTTATGGTTAAAGGGATTTTAGTTATAGAAAGTTAGAAATTTGCCATGCCATCCAGGCTCTGAACCTTTGACCTATACGCAACGTTATTTCCTTAATCCTAAAGTCTGTCTTAGTTGATAAACGGGCATCTATTTTGGTCTCTTAGATCACAATAGCTTAGTGCACTGTAATCTGTTCCTGGTTTAAGGAAGTTGCATACTTGTTATGAAATTGATGTAGAGGGCTGGGACTCTGTATTTGAGGTAGAGTTAGAAAATGTGAGGTCAAAATGACAAATATGAGATTGAAATAAAAGAAGGAAGTAATCGATTCTGGATTTGAAAATACTTGATGTGTCACAGAATGGATGTGTAGGGATGTTTTTAAAGAAAAGAACTTTTATCTGAGGATTGTGAATCCTTTTACGTTATCAGGCCTAGACAGATATTGAAATGATACAGCAATCATGGCCCTACTTCCTCCTTGAGCTGTGTATTCATCTTTTGAAACTGCTTGCTATTGCTACATGTAGCTATACATTAACCCAATAACCCCACACCTGACACTGTAACCCACACCCTATAGCTTAACAATGTATAGCCAAACACTAATCAATATCACTTCTGTAAACCAATGAGAATTCCTGATAACAGCTTTGTATCAGCTCACTTCTAGTCCCAATTTTTGACTTTAAAAACCCACTAATTACTGCTGCTAATTGGAGTGTATATTTAGGGTGACTTGCATCTGTGTTCCCAGGTTGCAATCCTCAAGCTTGACCCAGATGAACTCTCTATTTATGATAATTTTGCCTCAACTTATTCCTTTTAGGTCGATGTGTGTGTGTGTTTGTGTATAGAGTATATTCCAAAAGTGCTTGAAAAGTTTAAACTTCACTAACTTCAGAAAAATAAGTGCTATAAATGTACCCCCAAGATCCCTTGAAGTTTTAGTTATACACATTTATTGTACACCTACTTTCACTTTGTAGATGTTAAAAATGAATTATTAGTGAAACCATGCCCCAGAGTTAAAGAAACCAATGACCAACACAGATCATCAGTGTACAGGATAGCAGATTAAACAACAACATCAACAACAACAATAACTTGCTAAAATGCCAAAACTCCCCCTGCTTGTGAGATTAAAAAACTGGTTAAAATGGATTAAAGTTGATATTGCCAGCTAAAGTCTGCACAGAATAAGCTGGCTGACATCACAGCCCAAATTTCTGCCACATTTTCAACTAACTCCCCACAAATGTGTACATGCCATGCATGAGGTAGCATTAAAACAACCGCATGCCTGAGGACTTTACAGACCTCCTCTTTTCTTCCACCAATCACCTATTAATCCCAGAGGCCACTCCCTAAACCTTTTCTAACAAAATGACTACATGAAAGCTAGCACATGGGACAGATTTGAGCTGGACTCCTGTGCTGTGGTTAATTTATCATAAAAACCTTCTTTTCTCAAAAACCCAAATTCGGCAGTGAGCTCCTTTTCTTTGATAATATTAGTTTTAATCATTTGAGTCAGTCCCTCTGATTGGAAATAGTTAAGGCTGACTTTAAAGTAAAAAATTTACTGTTTGACACTCACAAAACAAAGTAAGTATAAAGGCACTTTAAGTTTCATATCTGGGTTAATGTAAGGCAAAAACATTCTGTAGATAAGATGGATTGGAGGACATTTGTGATCCTGAGAGTGCCAGTGCCTGGGCACAACAAAAATTCCAGGCAGTATTTCAGGCTTTCAAGGCTGTGGTGTTGGTGGGGTTGAAGTTAAGGGCTCCAAACAGCAAAGCAGGACTTGGGTAATACCTGATTTACTGTTGGAACAAACAGAAAATTCCACTTAGGTAAATATATGACATGAAGAAAGGATGGAGTTGGGAAATGGAGTGGGAGGGTAGGGCAGGGGAACCTGGAGGGCACAGGAGGGGTGGGGTGGCCTGGGCTGATGCCAGGGCTGTGGACACACCCTCCTCTTATTGCTCCCTCCACCCTCAGAAACCCTTTGTGACTTCCATGCTCTATGATGCAGGCCTGAGCTTATAGTTAAGCCTGGGCAAACTCAGGGCTCAGTTGCTTCAGGCAGCCATGCTATTCAGATCATGGAGAATATCCTCTGTTTTCTGAACACTTATACTGAGTCAGGGCTCAGCCCTGGCTTGGCACATTGCTTGGATATTGACCCCAACTTCATCTGCTTGAGTGGGTTGGGGTTGTTTATGCTGTACTTGTTCTACGTGCTACTGACCCTGTATTTGTCACCCCCCGGGAAAAATAATGACATCCAAATGGTAAGGAACCATGGGTGAACACCCAAGGGAGATTCCCTGTTGCTGTTTCCCAATCCTGTTCCCACATTTCTAAGTAAGTTTGGTTGGTTCAGAGAGATGGTCTTAGATGAGAAGTCTGAAGAGAGGATAGAATTTCACTCTTCTTTGGAAGAGGTTGTGTAGACTTAGGGCTTCATGAGGACTCATGTTGCCATCCAAAGCTCACAGACTACCTATCTGGCTGTGGTGGAGAGTTCCAGATAAAATTCCAAACAAAGTAATTCTGTGGTCCCTGATTGGACTATATAGGGAGTGTGGTCTCTCTGAAGAAGAACAATTTCTGCTGAAATTTGATCATGAGTCACATTCCCATGTCACCTTCATTCAACCAAGCCTTCCTTCATATTGGGTTGACCAGGGGAGCAATGCTGAGAGTCTCTGAGCAGAGGCTGGAGCCAGAGCTCTGTCTATGGAACACTTTTCCTATGAGGGAGCACAGATGTGACTGTTGGCCTTTGTGTCTGTGCCCTCCTTGAGGACTGCTAACTGAGCATATCAAGTGTGGCTTTCTCTGACAAAATTCTCTTTGAGTTTTTCAGAGAAGGAAAAATTAGAAATATTTGATCACCTTTAATAATCGATAACAGGAACATATTAGCATTAATTAGGGAGTCATATTATTCTTGTGTAATGTGTGAATGAATGAGCTTCATGGAGAGTGAGATAAATGAGTCCCAGCATCTCACTGTCTTTCTTTTGTTCTCAGCGTCAGGGCAGAGCCAGGAGGAGAAAAAAAGGTGGGATATTTAAAGGTAAGGTCAGCCTGCTCTATCTGAGCTTGAAGGGTGACCCTTCCTGTTTCTGTCATGAGGACTCAGGCCCATGATTTCTTAGAATGTCAGTTACTAGATACGGTCTCAGAAAACAGAGCACTCAGCAGAGGCTTACAGAAAAGTGATCAGACCTGAGACACTGCTCATAGGCCCTGCTCTGCCCATCCATAGGCATGATAGAGTGATAGACTTGGGCACTGGGTGTGCCCAATAGATGGGCAAGTTAGATATCAAGGAATGACTACTGGTTGGCTTGGAGTCAGAGCTTCTGTCTCACAACTTTGCATAAGTACTTTGACTTCCTCAGTGCTCAGATTCCTCTTGGAGATAACCACTGACATCTGTGTTTCTGGTGGTGGTTTTGAGCATCACATGGGGTAATGTATGCAAAGGAATTTTATAAATGATGCCACATACACATGTGAACTTGTTAATAGTATCAATGACTATTTGCCCTTTTCTACTGATACTTGGGGCTATCAGAGTTGAATATCCTAAGGGTCTTCCACAGAGCGATTTCTTTAGGATCCCTGTGCCTCTACCTTCATTACTTATAACACACTGTTATGGTTTCCCAGACCGCATAACCTTCCAGAAAGAAGCAGAAGAGGAAAGGAAGCTGGTTTCTATTCTGAAAAGGTGATTAATTCTTCCCTTCTGTCCTGTTCCCACCCTAGTCCTTTTTTTAGCATGTTCTATTCACCTCAGGGATTTCTTGTAGTCTGCTGTAGTTGTGGGAGTGGGTAGCCATAGGACCGCGTATGTGAATGAATGCGTTGAGAGGCTCTAGAGTGCATGGTGAGGTCATAGGCAGGGGGCAATGTGAAGCGGGTAGCAAGTACCACAGTTCCCACCCCTGCCAGGCTAACAGACCCTCCTTTCCTTGTTCTGGTCCTGGCAGCAGCTTCGGACCTCCTGCTTCCTGCAGTCCCCTGGGCCAGCGTCATGATACCACCCGCTTTCGTCGACTGTTATGCCCAGACCCCCTCTGTGTGGTGTGTAACAGAACAACTGCTGAGGTCCAGCGACTGCTGTGTTGGGAGTCCCTGAAAGATGCTGCTCCCTCTGTGTCCCCTTTGGCTTCTGCAGCTTCTGCGACTGAGTCATCGTTCACTCTGGCTTCTGCCCCTTCAGCAACCCCTCCAGAAGACCTAATAGTGTCCCCTTGGCCTGACCCTTCTCCACCACCCCCCTTAATTCTCTCACCTGACCTGATCACCCCTTTAGCTGACTTACTTTCACCCTCACCACTGAGAGACCCTCTGCCATCAATGCTTGTTTCTCCCTTGGATTCCAAGTTCCCTGTAGACCATTCCCCACCCTTACAGCTTCCCTTTCCCCTTCTCCCACCACATCACATTCAGAGAGCAGAGCC
>CAUYLG010012102.1:0-14212 GCA_963573385.1 Cacajao melanocephalus
GATTTTCCGGATTTTTCCACCGTTTTTAATCTCCCGTTGCGTTTTAGACCTGAATCTGTCTTCTATGTCATTTCTGTATTTCTTTCTTCCTCTCTCCGTCCCTGATACCCACACAGGCGTGCTTCCCTGTCCCCACCTTGGAAGGGCTGGCCTCGAACCCGGACCTGTGGTTAACCTCGGAGCCCTCCGGCCGCTAATGGGCGGGGCCCTGACACCTGTGAGCCGCTGAGGCCTCAGGACGCCTCCCCGCTTCTTCCGGCAACGCCTGAGGGTCGAACCGGCTTTTATTTCGTTGAGACAGGGTAGCCGAAGACTAAGGCCTCCGCCCACACTACCGGCGGGGGCTTCCGTGTTTTTCCGGGACTCCGGCCTTCACCACGCCGGCCAGGCTGGTCTCGAATTCCTGACCTCATGATCCACCTGTCTTAGCCTCCCAGAGCGCTGGGATTATAGGCGTGAGCCAGTGCACTTGGCCAGGGCTTACAATTTTTAAAGATGGTGGTCAGAGTAGGCTTATTGAGAAAAGACCTTTAAGTAAAGGCTTGAAAAATGACGGGGTGAGCCAAAGAATGTGTGGGGGAAGAATGTTCCAGGAAAAGAGGCCAGCTAGTGGAAAAGCCAACAGGTAGGAGCATACCTTACCTGTTTGAGAAACAGCAGCATTCATGACCAGCCTGGGCAACACAGCAAGACCCCACCTCTACAAACAATTAAAAAAAAAAATAGCTGGGTATGGTGGTATGTGCCTATATTCCCAGCTACTAAAGAGGCTGAGGCAGAAGGATCCCTTGAGCCTGGGAGGTCAAGGCTGCAGTGAGCTATGATTACACCACTGCCCTCCAGCCTGGGTGACACAGCAAGACCCTGTCTCTAAAAATGTAGAACAGAGTGGTTTGAATTAAATGAGTGAGTGAGTATTAAGAGAGGAGGTCAGGCTTACGCCTGTAATCCCAGCACTTTGGGAGGTTGAGGCGGGAGGATCAGAAGGTCAGGAGTTTGAGATCAGCCTGATCAACATAGTGAAACCTAGTCTCCACTAAAAATACAAAAGATTAGCTGGGCATGGTGATGGGCACCTGTAATCTCAGCTACTCAGGAGGCTGAGGCAGGAGAATCGCCTGAACCTGGCAAGCAGAGATTGCAGTGAGCCGAGCTCGCATCACTGCACTCCATCCTGGGCGACAGTGTGAGACTCCATCTCAAAAAATAAAAAATAAAAAGAGAGGACAGCAAAACTAGATCACATAGAGAGTGAAGGAAACATGTAGGGCCTCATTGGCCATAGTAAAAGCCATGATTTTTACTCTGAATAAAATGAGAGCCACTAGAGGGTTAGGAGAAGAGAAGTAAGTCAAGGAGGCCAATTAGAAAGCTGTTGCAATAGGCCGGGCGCGGTGGCTCATGCCTGTAATCCCAGCACGTTGGGAGGCCGAGGCGGGCGGATCACGAGGTCAAGAGATTGAGACCATCCTGGCCAATATGGTGAAAATCCGTCTCTACTAAAAATACAAAAATTAGCTGGACATGGTGGTGCGTACCTGTAGTCCCAGCTACTCGGGAGGCTGAGGCGGGAGAATCGCTTGAACCAGGGAGGTGGAGGTTGCAGTGACCCAAGATCGCGCCACTGCACTCTAGCCTGGTGACAGAGCAAGACTGGGTTTCAAAACGAAAGAAAAATAAAAGAAAAAAAGAAAGCTGTTGCAATAACCCAGGCCAGCACTGACAATGTCCTGGATGGGGGAGGCAGCAAGAGAGGTGGTAAGAAGTGGTTTGATACTGGACATATAGGAAGACAAAGCCCAGAAAATGTCCTATAGAATGGAATCGAGGTAGGAGGGGGAAAAAAGACATAAAAAATGACTTTAAAGTTTTCGGCCTGGACAAGAAGAATGAAATGGCCATCCACGAAGATGGAAAAGATTTCAGGTGGAGCAGGTTTGGGAGCAGAAATGGAGGAGGTCAGGAGTTCAGGTTTTTTCATTTTTAAATTTTCCTTTACATTTTGAAATAATTTCAGATTTTTTTTGAGGGGCAAAAGTATTTCAATTAATCCATGCACAGACTTCACCCACCTTCCCCAGGTGCTAACATTTTATAGAACCAAATTACAATTTTCAACACGAAGAAATGGACAGTGACATGATACTTCTAACTTTCCCACTGGGGATAGTTCCTTGGGCTTTGTCTTTCATGCTCTTTGTTAATTACACCTCTCCCTGGATGTTTTTCCAAATATTTTCTTACAAGTGATAAATCTGTAGAAGAGATTCAGGGACTTGCAGTTCCACTGAAAGCAACTCCCTCTGAAAGTGAGTGGTGAGGCTGGGTGTGGTGGCTCATGCCTGGAATGCCAGGACTTTGGCAGGCTGAGGCTGGTGGATCACCTGAGGTTCAGAGTTCGAGACCAGCCTGGCCAACACAGTGAAACCCCACCTCTACTAAAAATACAAAAATTAGCAGGATGTGGTGACACATGCCTGTAATCCCAGCTACTCAGGAGGCTGAGGCAGGAGAATCGCTTGTACCCGGGGTTGGGGGGCAGAGGTTGCAGTGAGCCAAGATCGAGCTACTGCACTCCAGCCCGGGCAACAGAGTGAGATTCCGTCTCAAAAACAACAACAACAACAACAATAACAGAGAGTGAATGGTGAGAATACCGAAGGCCAAGGAGGGTTTTCACTAGTGAGAAACTGTCAGAGAACAGAACAGAACAGAACTCCGGTGGCAGCCGGTTTCACGGGAATTTATTTCTTGAACCTACAGAAAAGGCAGATTTAAACTGCAACAGTTGGGAGGGGAAGAAGGAGAAGGAAGCATTCAATTTAGTGTGTTTGCTTATTCTAAATTTCTCGAAGGCCTCCTTGGGGGTTGTTGTCCATTCAATAGGAAAGTAAAAGCAGAGATCAAAGTAAAAGCAAGCCAGAACAGAATAAAGGAAGGAAGGCTTTTCGCCTCATCCTTTGTTGTGTTCTTATATTTGCCCTCTGTAATATCTCAATGATGATTGGTAAGGAGACAGAAAAAATGGTTAGTAAAAAAGCGCTCAGTGAATTGTTACCGCATTTCTTTTCAAAGCATATATTTAATTATGTTATGTATAAATATGGGCAGAATTCATATCCAAAATGAATTTGCTTGGAGTGAAATGACTCCCTGAAGTCGATTTGTTTTCATATAATTATGATGTATTATTAGAAAAATGACATATGGAATATATTAATTGATTGCTGATTATCTTAGTTAATGGAGGGAAACAATGGCGTGGTTAATCCAAAATATTCTAAAGTCATTTAGATTTGATTTTGAAAAAAAAAAAATTGCTTTACATTTAGCAACGAATTGGGTATTTTTAACATTCTAAGATGTTTTAAAACTTCAAATAAAGCAATGAAAACATACTAAGTAAAAATATATTCGGCTCATAGCCTGGCCCTGCACATATTAAACTGGCAATAAATACACGGTAATTAATCGCCAGGGAGTTTCACAGCTTCCTTATCTATCTTCTAGCAACTGTGCCAGACAGTCATTTTTTTCTCATTCAGAAGACATTCTTCTTACCTGTGCTAATGGGCACAGACTAGCTCAGCCTCTGCTAATAGGCGTGTGACTAAGACTAGCTCAATCAGAGCTGGATAGTCCTCTGGCTACAGTTACAGATTTCATGAGTTCCTGTAACTTTCTTTCTTTCTTTTTTTTTTTTTTTTTTGAGACAGAGTTTTGCTCTTGTCGCCCAGGCTGGAGTACAATGGCACGATCTTAGCTCACTGTAACCTCCGCTTCCCGGGTTCAAGGGATCCTTCTGTCTCAGCCTCCCGAGTAGCTGAGATCACAGGCGTGCACCACCATGCCTAGCTAATTTTTTTGTACTATTAGTAGATACAAGGTTTCACCATGTTGGCCAGCCTAGACGCAAACTCTTGACCTCTGGTGATCCACCTGCCTGGGCCTCCCAAAGTGCTGGGATTATAGGCGTGAGCCACCGCGCCCAGCCGAGTTCCTATAGCTTTCTGCATGTACTCATGTACAGCATATTGTATCCTTCCTGTCAGCAGGTTCATGGAGGAGTACATGGTAACAGCTGTGAGTCCCCAGCTATCATTTTATAAAATATGGCCCTGCCTTTCTGGCCCTAGTTCATCTTTCTAGAGTAGATTCCCATCAAATCAGGCCAGTCAAGAGCTCTTTCCCCCATGAATCAGAAGTCAGGGCTAAGAGATTCCAGTGTCACTTTTGACATCGCTTTAACAGGAATTGCACATTAGGAAGCTTCCGCATTACTGTGTGAGAACAGAAAGGTATTTGAGAGACAGAGAAAAAGCGAAGAAAGAAGCAGTCAGGCAGAGAGAAACAGATGAAAACCGAAGAGAGAAGTACTGATTCTGATCCTTTAAAGGCCAGCCTACATTCTTGATCCTTGGTTCCCTAAGGGTACAAATTTGAATCATATTAATTTTTTTGAAGCTAGCTCCAGTTGGATTCTCTTTGTCAATCAAGAGTCATTACTAATTCTACATTCCCCGGAGATAGTAGCAGGGAAGGCAGATGAATGTACTAATCCAGGGGTGGGAATTTCTAGGGCAAATAGAATAGAAAGACAGGAGGGGAAGGCAATTGAGGGTACCGGTGGAAACACAGTTGACGTGGCTAGAAACGAAGGTCAAGTTGGATTGAGAAGAAAGAAAATCAGCCAGGAATGGTGACTCACTCATGCCTGTAATCTCAGCACTTTGGGAGACTGAGGCTCAAGTGATTTACTTCCACCCAGGAGTCAAAGATAAGCCTGGAAACTCAGGGAGACCCTGACTCTACAAAAAAAATTAAAAAAAATAAATCAGCCGAGTGTGGTGGCACACACCTGTAGTCTCAGGTCCTAGGGAGGCTGAGGCAGGAGGATCACTTAAGCCTGAGAGATCGAGGTTAGAGTGAGCCATAATTGCACCACTGCACTCCAGCTTGGGTGACATAAAGCAAGACCCCATCTCAAAAAAAAAAAAAAGAAAAGAGAAAAGAAAAAGAAAAGAAAGAGAATCCCAAATGGGATAAACCAAACTAGAAGAAGGGACAGGGATGAGGCTGGAGGAGAAGGTTAGATGAATCTGCTGCCTTCTGAGTCAGGAATGAGGAGAAGGTTAGGAGGATGTGTTCTAAGAGTAAGATGTCGAAAGCAGAGGAGGCCTGAGTTGTAACAAGCTCCAGGATGTGGCTGGGAGAGTGGCCTATTGAAAGAAAGTAATACTTGGAATAGAGGTAAAGGAACTCTCCGGCTGAGAAATGCAATGCATAATTACCTAGGAAAGTGGGAGAAGTTAGGCAGAGAAGAATGTGACCCAGATGTCAAAGCCTCAGTGAATATGTGTTTGTTAGAAATACAGGCTATTGGTGGCCGGGCGTGGTGGCTCATGCCTGTAGTCCAAGCACTTTGGAGGCCAAGGCGGGTGGATCACCTCAGGTCGGGAGTTCAAGACCAGCCTGACCTACACGGTGAAATCCCATCTTAAAACAAACAAACAAACAAAAAAAAACAGGCTATTGGCACTATCAAAATTATATTGGAGATTTTAAAACTTCAGTGCCAATAATGAGAACCTGAGTGGATAAAGTATTGTGTAAAAGGTCCTGATGCGTTCAGATATAGACTTAATTGATAGAATAAATTAGAGGTAGATTTGTATTATATTCATAATGCATACAAAATGTGCTCTGTAAAGTAGTACAGCCATTATGGAATACAGAATGGGAGGTTCCTCAGAAAAGTAAATACAGAACTAGCATATGATCCACTGCTGGGTATATATCCAGAAGAAAGGAAATCAGTATTTCAAAGAGACATGTATTCACACTTCTGTGTTTCTTGCACCACTCTTCCCAATATCCGAGGCATGAAATCAATCTAAGTGTCGATCAGAGGATGGGTAAAGAAGATGCGGTACATCTATAAAATGGAATATTATTTAGCTGTTAAAAAGAATGAAATCCTGTTATCTGCAGCAACATAGATGGAACTCTGATAGTCATCATGGTGAGTGAAATAAGCTAGGCACGGAAACGCAAATGTTCTCACTCACATATGAGAGCTAAAAAAGTGGGTCTTTTGGAGGTCGAGAGTAGAATGGTAGTAACCAGAGGCTGGGAAGGGAAGAGGGTTGTGGGGGAGGACGAGAAGCCAGTTAATGGGTAGTACAAAAATACAATGAGGGCTGGGCACAGTGGGTCACGCCTGTAATCCCATCACTTAGGGAGCCTGAGGCAGATGGATCACTTTAGGTCAGGATTTTGAGACCAGCCTGGCCATCATGTTGAAACCTGTCTCTAAAATAAATACAAAAATTAGCCAGCCGGTTGGTAGTGGCACACGCCTGTAATCCCAGCTACTTGGGAGGCTGAGGCAGGAGAATCACTTGCAATGAGGGCCTGGAAGGCAGAGGTTGCGGTGAACCGAGATTGTGTGACTTCACTCCAATCTGGGTGAGAGAGTGAAACCCTGTCTGAAAAAAAAATACAGTTAGATAGAAGGAATAAGTTCTATCATTCAGTAGTACAGTTGGGAAATTATAGTTAAAAATAATTCATTGTATGGGGCGTGGTGGCTCACACCTATAATCCCAGCACTTTGGGAAGCTGAGGTAGGTGGATCACGAGATCAGGAGTTCAAGAACAGCCTGACCAACATGATGAAACCTCGTCTTTACTAAAAATACAAAAATTAGCTGAACGTGGTGGCGCGCACCTATAATCCCAGCTACTCAAGAGGCTGAGGCAGGAGAATTGCTTGAACCTGGGAGGCCGAGGTTGCAGCGAGCTGAGATCATGGCGCTGCACTCCAGCCTGGGCGACAGAGCGAGACCCAGTCTCAAAATAATAATAATTCATTGTATATTTCAAAATAGCTAGAAGAAAAGAATAGGCAGCCAAGGAGGAGGCGGAGTATGAGGAAGCAAGGGAAAGCATTCCAGGCAGAGGAAACTGCAAATTCAAAGGCTCTGTGGTGGGGAAAAGCTAGCGAGACTGGAATGTATGAAGGAGGTAAGAGCGGAATGAGATGAGGTTTAGAAGTAGCAGAGATCTGCTACACTGGGTCTGCCATACCCTTAACCAGCAAGAGATATTTATTGCCCTCAAGAAGCTTGTCAGGAATTATAATGTCAGTTGTTCTGATGCTCAACAATGCCTAAAGCTTGGTTGACAGATACAATATTAATACAGGCTTGCCTTAAGGGTACGGAGTACATGCTTGTCTCTAGAAATCTATCTGTGAGTTAAGTCAGATGAGCTCAGAGCTGGACCGCACTGTTGACAGGTGCTGTGACTCAACGCCACACAGCCAGACAAAGGGATATGTGGCAGCCAGTGTCCAAGAGGACCCCATGGTCCTTACCTTTGTATTTATATATTCCCATCCCACACTGAATATGGCAGACTTGTATCACTGACAGGATACTGATGAAAGGACACTGTGCTTTCTGAGGCTGCATGATAAAAGACATTATAGTGTTATATGCCATTTTCTGTCTTGGATCAGTTGCTCTGGGGAAGTCAGTGGCCATGTCATGAGGACACTCGCTCGGGTAGTCCTATGAAGAAATCCACATGGGGAGGAGCTGAGCCTCCTGCCCACAACCAGCACAACTTGTCAACTACCAGAATGAGCCAGCTTGAAGTAAATCCTCCATCCCCAGACAAGCCTTCAAATAACCATGACCCTGGCTGCCACCTCCTGAAATACTCAAGCCAGGAGCACCCCAGGTAAGCCACTCCTGAATTCCTGACTACAAAAGCTGTATGATAAAATAAATGTTTTGTTGTTGTTGTTTTGGTGAGATGGAGTCTCGCTCTGTCACCCAGCCTGGAATGCAATGGTGCCATCTCAGCTCACTGCAACCTCCACCTCCCAGGTTCACACGATTCTCCTGCCTCAGCCTCCCTAGTAGCTGGGATTACAGGCACACACCAACACACCAGGCTAATATTTTGTATTTTTAGTAGAGATGGAGTTTCACTATGTTGGTCAAATTGGTCTCGAACTCCTGACCTCGTGATCCACCCGCCTCAGCCTCCCAAAGTGCTGGGATTACAAGCATGAGCCCCCACACCGAGCTGAGAAAATAAATGTTTACTTCTGTTTTAAGACAATAAGTTTTGAGGTATTTTGTCATGCAGTAGATTAAAGCAGACATTATCTAAGAATCCTAATAATTTGCTATAATAATTATAACACTTCATTAAGGGTGTTGTCTGTGACTTTGGGCAAGTTATTTAACGTTGCTATACTTCAGTTTTCTCATCTGTCAAAAGGGACAAATAAGGCCTGGTGAGGTGGCTCATGTCTATAATCCCAGCACTTTGGGAGGCCAAGGTGAGTGGATCGCTTGAGCCCAGCCTAAGCAACACGGCAAAACCCCATCTCTACTAAAAATACAAAAAACTAGCCTGGTATGCTGGCAGGTGCCTGTAGTCCCAGCTACTCAGGAGGCTGAGGTGGGAGCATCCCCTGAGCGTGGGAAGTCGAAGGTGCGGTGATGGATCCATCCACAGTTGTGATGGATCCATTGCATTCCAGCCTGGGTGTCAAAAGTGAGGCTCTGTCTCATAAAAGATTCATGTCTCAGAATGTTTATAACATTAAATTATATAATATATACAGACATTGTAAAGAATAAAATAGAATCATAGATAGCATATAATAGAAGTACAATAAATGTCATCCAT
Source organism: Cacajao melanocephalus (assembly GCA_963573385.1). NCBI lineage: Eukaryota > Metazoa > Chordata > Mammalia > Primates > Pitheciidae > Cacajao > Cacajao melanocephalus. Next base: position 8,710 of record CAUYLG010012102.1, read on the forward strand.
TATTATTTGCTGTTCTTGGTTTTTTTTCTAATCTCTGATTTCCTAGTGGCCAGCAAATGGGCTGACACACCAGGATACATTAGTTGGGACCTTCTGGTTGCAAGTACTAGAAGTCAGCTCAAGCCCAGTTAAGCAATGAAGGATTTATTGTGATGAGAATTCCAGAACCAGAGTGCAGCCAGCTCCGGGAAGCCCAAGAACCCATTGCTCTCTCTTCTCTGGCCTGTTTCTCTCAACTCCAGAGCTCCCTTCTTCTCTAACTGCCAGGCCTTTCTCTGCTACTCAATTCACTTGAAGATGGCGCCCTCCTGATGGTTACATCTCCTTCATTCAAAATAGACACTAATATCGCTTAACCCCAATTCCAATCTCTGGGGAGGATACTGGGTTTGGTCAGTTGAGTCTAGGAAGGGAGGGTCATGTAATAACAGGGGCTCTGACCTTGTAGAGTATTTTTTTGGTTTTTAGTGTTTTTTGGGGGGACGGGATCTTGCTCTCTCACGCAGGCTTGAGTATAGTGGTGTCCTCATAGCTCACTGCATCCTCAAACTCCTGGGCATAAGGGCTCCTCCTGCCTCCGCCTCCCAAGTTGCTAGGCCTACCCCCACCACACCATCACACCAGGCTAATTTAAAAAAAAAACTTTTAGAGATAGGGTCTTGCTACATTGCCCAGGCTGTTAATCTCAAACTCCTGGCCTCAAGTAATCCTCCAGCCTCTTGGCCTCCCAAAGAACTGAGATTACAGGCGTGAGCCATTGAGCCCTGGCGTCACCCTGTGGTTTGATGGTAGAAGAAGAACAGACACTGAAAAGGTTTCTGCTACACAGATGCTGTAATAGGGTTCTCCAGACAACAGAACCCACAGTGTGTGTGTGTGTGTGTGTGTGTGTGTGTGTGTGTGAGAGAGAGAGAGAGAGAGGGAGAGAGAAAGAGAGAGATTGAGATTATAGAGCTGGCAAGTGCAAATATTTTGAGTGGGCTGGCAGACCAAGGGCTGTCTCCTGGCAGAATCCCCTCCTGTTCCAAGGTCAGTCTTTCATTCTACTCAGGCCTTCATCCAATTGTGTGAGACCCACGCACATCAGGAAGGGAAGTCTGTTTTGCTCAAAATCCACCGACTTAAATGTTAATCTCAACCAAAAACACCCTCACTGAAACATCCAGATACTCAAACATTTGTGGAATCGAACTACTTTTGTTGCCTACGACATTTAAACAGTGTTGCTCTGTGAAGGGCCTCAGATAAATTGTGATCTCAGAATCTCAGAACCGGGAATAGTTAGGCCTTCTTCTGAGCCTTGCTTTGTTTTATCCCATGAACTCTGAATCATATAATACATCATATTTCTCTCTTCTTTTTGGATCTAGAGACGTTGGACTTTAATTAGTGTTTCTTTTCTAGGAAATGTGCCGTACCTTACAGATGCATTTTGTGCACTAATCTCATTCCTGTGTACACATTACCTTCAAAGCTATTCTCATTTTTCGTTTCTTAATTGCCTCACTAATTTGTTTTTAAGCTTATTTAACCGGACTTTATGGGAAGAGTGTGAGTTAATAAAGAAAGCACTTGTCAAAATTCTTGATCTCCTTTTCACAGAGCCAAGACCAATGTCTTTCATTCTTAATGATTCTAAAATGAGCAGTTTGTAGTCTTTCAAAAATCCTCATATGACACGATTCGCACATCCCTTCCATTTCAGCCGTCCTGTTTACAGGTTTAAAAGAAACCCAGCATGTATCATCAATCTCTTACCATTCGAAGCATAATGAAAGTCAAGTGCTCAGTGCTGCAAAATATTGAGCTGTTAAACACCTCCAGACATTTTTTTTTACCAGCTTAAATTGCTCTTCTTTTACCATCTTAAAACATATGCTCTTTTCCTTAGATCTTCAAAAATGTTGACTTCTAAAAGTGGGCCTTTGTTCTGGGGCGGTAGAGCTGAAAAGTGAGGCCAAAATAAGAGAAGAGCTGAGAGCAAACACAGAACCAAGAGAAGGGGCTCTTTGAGATGACACCTGGATCTGTTCAATACACATGGCTGGCATAGTTGGGCACAGTGGCTCATGCCTGTAATCCTAGCCCTTTGGGAGGCCAAGGCGGTTAGATTACCTGCGGTCAGGAGTTTGAGACCAGCCTGGCCAACATGGTGGAACCCCGTCTCCACTAAAAATGCAAAAATTAGCCTGGCGTGGTGGTGCATGCCTGTAATCCTGACTACTTGGGAGGCTGAGACAGGAGAATCAGTTGAATCTGGGAGTGGAGGTTACAGTGAGCCAAGATTGTACCGCTGCACTCCAGCCTGGGTGACAAGAGCGAAACTCTGTCTTAAAATAATAATAATAATAGCTAACTATAATTAAGTGTGGGAGATGACATTGCAACCAGCATAGTTTTGGTAAGTGCAGCAATAGGATATTCACTATGAGTCGAGGCTTTCCATGTTGTCCCTGTGGTGTTCCCGAAGTAGTCCTTCAGTGCAGCAGCTTTACAAATACATGTCAAAAAGGAAGAGGCCAGAGCACCATCTCCATTTTTACCTCTGTTATCAGGTTACTCCCTTGACCTTGTTTAAAAAAAAAAAAATAGTAGTCCTGGCTAGGCTCATGCCTGTAATCCCAGCTTTTTGGGAGGCTGAGGCGGGTGGATCATTTGAGGTCAAGAGTTTGAGACCAGCCTGGCCAACATGACGAAACCCCGTCTCTACTAAAAATACAAAAATTAGCCAGTTGTGGTGGCTCACTCCTATAGTCCCAGCTACTTGGGAAGCTGAGGCAGGAGGATGGCTTGAACCTGGGAAGCACAGGCTGCAGCAAGCCAAGATCATGCCACTGCACTCCAGCCTGGGCGGCAGAGTAAGACTGTCTTAAAAAATATTTATAGTAGTCCTAAACAGAAGTTTTCATACATGATATAGAATTTCATTAAAAGGTTAGCACTATATATTTCAGATATAACAGATAGTCACCTGAAGAAATATGAGAGGAAAAAAATTGTAATTTATCCATGAAATGAATACTTTTATAATTATTCTTGAAGAAGCTAAATAATTAAAATATGAAAAATGCATATGGATTACGTGACATCTTCTCCCAAAGTACAAAACATGAGGAAAACTCGCAGAGGGTCTCAAGAAGATCCTAAGCTGAGTTGAGTGGCTATTTTGAGAAAATAGTTGATAAGAATATTATTTTATTGTCAACTACATGCTGTGAAAGCCAGAGCTGAAATAATAAGGTCTAAGATGTCAAATACTGACACGGGGTGGCAAGGAGGCATTTAGGCTTGCAGGGGAGCAGGGAAGGTAAAGGTATTGGTGCTGGGTAGGCGTGTCCAGATGAACCTGAGAGTAACAAGGTGAGGGAAAGCAGAGAAGATATGACATACATAGTGAAATTTCAAGGTGAGACAGAGGCAAGAAGAAGAATGGTTCAAGAAGACCTTTCTGACATCAGGAGTTTTCTCTACTATTTTCATGAAGTTATCAAGAAAGGGGCCGGGCACATAGCATAGCACAGTCTCAGTAGTATTTCTTGCTTCTCAGTTCCTCCTGCAATTACCAGCCTTCCCTGTTGGCAACTATCTATGAGCCAGTCATGGCTGGGGCTTTTGAAGAGAAGGTAACGGAAAACAGCTGGACAAGGGGCCTGGAAGAGAAGCAGTTTTTATCAAGGTCAGTTCCTGACGACATCTGCACATATCAGCCCTTCAAAGAAGAGCTAAGCAAAGCACTCAATAGTCCTGGTGCAATAAAACTATAAATTTTTCTGTCTCCTTGCTTCTCTTCCAAGTTTTAATTTAATTATTGATTTTAAAAAGAACTTAAAAGTTTTGCCTTTCTCTTAATTTAACTCAATTCTCTACATTTATCTCTTTTTTTCTTTTCTTTTTCTTTCTTTCTTTCTTTTTTTTTTTTTTTTTTTTTTGAGATGGAGTCTTGCTCTGTTGCCCAGGCTGGAGTGCAATGGCGTGCTCTCAGCTCACTGCAGTCTTTGCCTCCCGGGTTCAAGCAATTCTCCTGCCTCAGCCTCCCAAGTAGCTGGGATTATAGGTGTGTGCCACCATACCCAGCTAAGTTTTGTAATTTTAGTAGAGACAAGGTCTCACTGTGTTGGTCAGGCTGGTCTTGAACTCCTGACCTCGCGTGATCCTCCAGGCTTGACCTCTCAAAGTGCTGGGATTACAGGTGTGAGCCACCACACTCGGCTAATTTTTGTATTTTCAGTAGAGATGAGGTTCCACCATTTTGACCATGCTGGTCTCAAACTCCTGACCTCCAGTCATCCACCCACCTTGGCCTCCCAAAGTGCTGGGATTACAGGCATGAGCCACTGCACCCGGCCCATTTTTATCTCTTTTTATCAGAACACTTTATTGCAGTGCACAGCAAGACAAAAGGATTAACTCAATCCACACTGTGTATTCTTCTATAACTAATTTAGATCTCCACCATAATTAGATTAGCTGTACACTGGGCAGTGAAACATCACATTTGGCTCTCTAAGGCCAGTTGGTTGTTAAACAACTTGTCAGACATCACCTACTTTTATCCTTCTGAAATTTTGGGATCTAACCTTTAAAACATTATTTTTAATTTTATAATAAGTTTACATACCAAAACTGTATATGTAAGAAATGTAAATTGTGATGCTTAACAGTAAAATGAATACCCGTGAATTCACTGCCTAATTTAAGAACAAGGTGGAGAGAGATCCAAGATGGCCGATTAACAACAGTTCAGGATTGTAGCTCCCAGTGAAAGCGCAGAGAGCGAGTGGACACCGCACTTTCAGACGAATTTATGTTGCCCACAGACTGGGAGATTCCCGGCGGAGGAGCCACACGGGTCACCAGCGCGACTTTTTTGGCCGGTGCGGCTCTTTTGCCGGCGCCCCGGCACAGCGCTTCTCGGTGCGGAGTATACGGGACGGGGTGCCCTTTGAGTCCGGCTCGGCTGGTCCCATCCCCACAAGAAGAACAGCAATTGGAAATGCTGAGGACTGAGAGTTTCACAGTAAGCACAGCTGAACCGGGAAGGTCCAGCTCTGCAGGGAAGGGGCGTCCGCCAGAGGAAAACTAAGAAACAGAAAAACCACCATCACTGGGCGGAGAGATCCAAGATGGCCGATTAACAACAGCTCAGGATTTTAGCTCCCAGTGAAAGCACAGAGAGCGAGTGGACGCCGCAATTTCAGACAAATTTCTATGGCCCACAAACTGGGAGATTTCCGGCGGAGGAGCCACACGTGTCACCAGCGCGACTCTTTTGGCTGGCGCAGCTGTTTTGCCGGCGCCCTGGCGCAGCGCAGCGCTTCTCAGTGCAGAGTATACGTGACTGGGTGCCCTTTGAGTCGGGCTGAGCTGGTCCCATCCCCACAAGGAGAACAGCAATTGGAAGCGCTGAGGACTGAGAGTTTCACAGTAAGCACAGCTGAACCCGGGAAAGCCTAGCTCTGTGGGGAAGGGGCGTCCGCCAAAGGAAAACTAAGAAACAGAAAAA
>CAUYLG010012103.1:0-19540 GCA_963573385.1 Cacajao melanocephalus
CCTGAGTGGGCAGGGAGAGATGTCAGAGGGAAATGGGTATGGAGCTGCAAATGGACAATCCTCAGACTACCTGCCCAGAGTCATAACTCCCTGGGACCAGTGCCGTGCACTTGCATCCTCTTGCCTTGGCCCCTTCTTCCAGTTCCTTTTCCTTAGGGGCCTTATTTTCCCTTCATAGATACATTTGTTTTTCAGTCGTGTCAAGATAGAGTTGTGGTGTTCTTTAATCTTAAATGCTTGACTTGTTCTTTTTTCTTATATGAGTGGAAGCGGCCTTTAATCTTTTGGTTCACATTCCATACATATGGGGGGGTGTCCATGTTTATAATTAACCTTCTGTGATATTTTTGATGTCCTTTTACTTAGGAAGTCTTATTTCACAACAAGTGTTTCTGAATGCCCTGCATTTCAGGTATTTAACATCTTAGCAAGTCAGATTTATACATATTTACCACATTTCCAACAGTTTTCAGTGGAACACTGTGTTTTACTGTTTTTCCACAATGCATTTTTGAGATGTATTCCACAAATTTTTTTTATTTTGATAGAGTTGTGAGATATTCTCATCAGTATGAATAAAATTAAATGTTCTAATACCACTATTACTGAAATGTATTTCTTGCATTGTGACTTAAGCATAAATGGGATTTTTTTCTTCTAAAGCTGGCCAAATTCTCTAGATCAGACCCTTCTTTTACTCTGAACACCTATCTCTGAGATGGTTGCCTAATATAGGCATACTTTTTTGGGTTACATAGACTTTTTTCTTTGCAAGTGAATTTTATGACCCAATGAATTAGTGAATGCTTTAAGAAGATCTGTATTAAATTAATCTGGATTTAGGTATAAACTGTTATTATGTAAGTGGTTCACTACGCTTCACTATGGAGAAGAGAGAAAAATGCTCTTGCCTATACATATTCAAAACGTTGAACTAACATTATTTCTGTAGACCTTTCCTTATTTTTTTCATGTTAAGAAGGAAAAGATTTAAAGCCAAGGTAACTGCCTGATGGTACAATTTCTTTAAATAAAGTTGAAGATATGGACATGTTGTCACTGGGTTCTTCTTCCAAACAGAGAACAAGAGGACCTGGGTCAGCTGCTTTCTTGTTTGGCTTTCTGCCTGACTCCCAAAAGAATATTAAAAATAATACACTACATAATGTTTAAACACATTTAGCTCTGTAAGAAAGAGCCCATTTTAAGGTCTTATTCCTGACTCAAATGCTGTGGTCATCCTGGAATAACCTTAATATGCAAACTCTTCCTATGAGATTTTTGTTTAGCTTACTCTTACAAACATTGCAGACTAATATTAAGCACTGGTGTTAAACAATATTTTCATCGACAAATTCACTAAAATAGAACGCGAGAATGTTGAGGTCAGAGGCCACCTTTGAAAGCATATGGTTTAAGTTCCTTATTTCACAAATGGAGAATCTTGAGAACAAAGGCGAAGGCAGTCATGGAAATAGCGGCAAAGTCCGGAGCATTGCTCCATAACAAGGGGTCATTGGCCTTGTGTACTTATTGATTCAGCTCATGCCAATAAGTCTTATTACGGTATTCATGGCTGAGTCTATTAAAATGCTTCCTTAACCCCAGATCTCATTCCTCTTTCACACTGTAGACTCACACTGCTAATAATGTGCTTTGGTGTCTGGTTAATTTCACTTTGAGGCAAAATTTAAAAGAGAGGGGTTTTGGATTTGACAATGGATCTGAGAGGCAAGTGTTTCACTTAGCCATGTAGCAATAGACATGTAACAGGATTCCAAACTGTACTTTAATATAAATCTCAATCTTCATCCAAAAAATGTTCATGGTCCTCAGTTTTGAACTGTAGGAATTTTGTAAGCATGATTTAGACACGTGCTCTAGAATCTAAACCATTTGGCTTATATTCAGCTCATGACAGTCATCTTTGATTCTGCCCTTTATGGGAGCCTCTATATCAGTGGCTCCAACACTGACTCCATCAGAATCATTGTGGATACTTTAAAAGATAAAACGTGCTAGGTACTATATGAATTAATTTGTTGATATGAAATTTGAGGCAAACTAATCTATAGTGGCAGACAGCAGATCAGTGGCTGTCTAGGACCAAAAATGGGATGAATTGACTTGAATGGGACAGAAGAGAACTTTCTGGGGTGGTGGAAATATTCTATATTTAATTGCGGGTGGTAGTTATATAGGTATATATATTTGTCCCTACTCCTTGAACTTTCACTTAAGTTGGGTGCATTTTTAGCTGATAATTATACTTCAATAAAGTTAATTACCTCTCAAACAAAAAAAAATGTGATAAGGGCCTACATGCAGAGATTCTGGCTAAGTGGATTTTTCATGAGTTTCCACTATCCACATATGAAATTCGAATGAGAAACTATGGTTAAGAACTTCTCTTGTGTCTAAAGTGAGCTTTCTCCAATTGACCTGTGAGGTTTCAAATCAAGCATTTTTCTCTCTCTCATTTAAAGTAACATCATAAAATACTGTTTTCAAAGGCATGTTTAAATTAATTGTCCTGCCTTGTTAGTGTTAGCAAAGACTTCTTTGATGACTGTGAAATGTAAAGTGAACATATACATATTTTTTCTTAGTTTTGTGCTCCCCTCCCAGGAATGTAAGCAATTTCTCTGTCCTGAATTATTGGTTCATCTGCATTGCTTTGTGTTCCTATCACTGTCCCTATTACTCAAAACGCACTCAAGTGAGTGCTGCGTGCTTGAGGGACACTTTCTTTGGGTGTGTAAGAACTGCCTAATCTTAAGCAAATACGCATTTCTGGAAAGTGTAAGATGTCAGCCTAAGTAAATCAGATACTGTGTAGGAAAGCACTGAGAGACAAAATCTTAGAGGGTGTTGGGAATTTCAATTCTATGGTATTATTGAATTAGCAGATATAATCCTTTGTCTCAGAATGGTACCTTCCAAAGCACTGAAAATGTCACTTTGAAATCTTGAGGCATCTTAAGTCACTGAGTCCCGAGCCCCACCCAGGAACTGTAGATGTAGTCAGTGTATATCTGGACTCAGTACTCAGTTCCCTACACGTACGTCTCACCCTGTATTGAGACTATCTTCACCTCTAACCTGTGGGCTCCTTCAGGGCAGGAATTATATATTTCATACCTGTGTTACCAGTTTACAAAATGTTACATGGCATAGGCAAGGTCCTAGGTCATGGAATGAGTTAACGAAATTCAGAAGCCAAGCACTTGTAACTACATATTGAAATATACAAAATACAAGTGAATTAGAAAATGCAGTGACCTTCATAATTAATGCGTTTGTTCTAAACACTGTTTCCTCCTTTTGGGTTATTTTTTGGGTTATTTTCTTCAATGTTGGATTGCATAACTAAAGAGTATGAACATGTCTCAAAGCATCTACTGCATACAAAATATCAGGCTATGTTCTATGTAGGAATAGTGAGAGGCTATGGAGTTAATGTATTGGGAAATGAAATGATCTGGCTGACATCACATAGCAGGTTAATCACTGTTTTCCTGGATGAGAGCTGAATGAAGGTCTGTGCTCCAGGCTTCTAAAAATAAAGATCTACATTCTTGTATTTAACAACACTCCATATTCCAAGGTAATATCTCCATATCTCCATTGACTATTGTGTGTGTACAGAAATTCTAACGTTGCTATTTTTACCAATGAAATATTCTTCTGTTGAGCTAATAAGATGCAGCAGTTGTGGTCAGGGATGCACTAAATAATCACATTTTGCTTAAAAAGTTGATGACAAAATTTGTTTCACCAGGAATTACATACGATCCCGAAATTCAAGTGATCCCCTTTGGGCACTTGTCTTGGCATATGCAGTTCTTTTTTTGTGGGAGAATCCCTTGAGCTCAAGAGTTTGAGACAAATTTGGACAACATGGTGCGACTGCATCTCTACCAAAAAAAAAAAAAATCTAAAATTTAGCTGGGCATGGTGGTGCGCACCTGTAGTCCCAGCTACTCAGGTGGCTGAGGAGAAAGTATCACTTGAGCCCAGGAAGTCAAGGCTGCAGTGAGCTATGATATTTCCATTGTACTTCAGTCTGGATGACAGAGTGAGACCCTGTCTCAGAAAAAAGAATAACTATTTTTCATGTCTAGAAACATCGAAATTTACTGCTACAGAAATGCAGAGCATTTCTGGTTTCTTTAGATATACTCTCTTATGAGTTTTCTTCTTCAATCATTTATTGCCAAAATTTTAATAATTACTCCTCCTGTATAACTGTGCACTAAGGTGACTTTTATTTTTCTTTTTGAAAAAACATTTATTGTGCTCGCTTCGGCAGCACATATACTAAAATTGGAAAGATACGGAGAAGATTAGCATGGCCAAAATTAAAAAAACAAAACAAAAACATTTATTTTATTTTAAGTTCTGGGATACATGTGCAGGACACGCAGGTTTGTTACATAGGAAAATGTGTGCCTTGGTGGTTTGCTGTCCCTATTAATCCATTGCCTAGGTATTAAGCCCCACATACATTAGCTATTTATCCTGATGATCTCTCTCCTCCGCCTCTGCCCAGACCCCAGTGTCCGTTGTTCCCCTCCCTGTGTCCACGTGTTCTCATTGTTTAGCTCCCACTTATAAGTGAGACCATGTGGTGTTTGGTGTTCTCTTCCTGTGTTAGTTTGCTGAGGATAATGGCTTCCAGCTCCGTCCATGTCCCTGCATAGGACATGATACCATTCCTTTTTATGGTTGCATAGTATTCCATGGTGTTTATGTACCATATTTTCTTTATCCAGTCTATCATTAATGGGCATTTGGGTTGATTCCATCTCTTTCCTCTTATGAATAGTTATGCAGTCTTTTTTGTAAGAAACTGGCTTCCTGATCTTTATCAGCATCAGTCCCATTTCCATACCACCATGTACTTCTTCCTCTAAAGTTTATCCTTCATAGATTTATTTTTTAGTTTTTTGTAATTGTATTATGTATCAAAATATATTTTCTATTATGGATTCAAGGAGCTAAACAATGGGTTCACATGGACATAAAATGGAAATAATAAACACTGGTGACTCCAAAATGGGGGAGGGTGTTGAGGGAGTGAGGGTTGAAAAATTATCTTTAGAGATTTCTGTTTGTTCCCAGTCACAGTCTCCAAGGCACTGCTGAAATTTTTGGCGGAAACAATTCCCTTCTCCTATTGTGTGATACAAATGCTGGTATTTTTGTTCTTTGAATGCAAACTTCTGTCCTCCCTGGGCAAGGACATTTATATGCCAGTCAGACAACCCATGCTCTATCCTGTCACTATGTCCCACGTTTTTTGTATCTGACTAGTGACTTCATGTTACAGGCATGGAGTTATCCATACTATGTTTTTAGGAGGTTCGATCTTTTTATTTGACTTGTGTAAGTTCAAATCAGCAGCAGCATTTTTGGTGGCAATTTCCCACTCTTGGTCCTCTCCTGCTCAGACACCTACATAATGAATTCTTTGTTCTTTTTCATTGGGTGCTTGATCTAGATGAGCTCTGGACTGGTCATCTTTGTCTCCCACATGTTGATCATTGTCAATTTCTTGAGGATCTTCTCAGTTGTAGTCAAATCCAAAGACTTTCCTGCTTCTTCTTCACATTTAACTGCTATCATTCTCTTCTATGGAGACATTATATTTATATATGTGACATTCTTCCAACTATTTTCTGGACCAAGGCCAGGCTATATCCATTTTCTACATGGTAAGAATTCTTTTGTTAAGCTGCATTATCTATTGTTTAATAAAAATGCAAGTGATTTATTTTCTTGAAAATTCTCCTTTATAAAGTTCAAGGCCAGTCTGGGTAAGAGCTACACAAGAAGATGCTTAAGAAATTTCTTAATTTAAAAAATGTTTAATACATAAGTATATTACTTTGAACTGAAATTTTCATTTGATTCCTCATACTCTTTTTAGTTTTTTCCACATCTGTATTTATTATCAAGTTATTTTCTTTCCTTCTTTTGGACAGCGTTTTAAATCCCTGTCCCTCTTGAGGTAAACTTCCAGATGACTTGCAATATAGGTAATGTTCTTTTGGACCTTCAGCCTCTAAACATGTGAAAAATAAGGAAGGAAGAAAGGAGGGAAATTCACACGTAATAAGAATGTAAGATGTGCCAGGCACTTTATACTCAATATTTTACTTAGTCTATAAAACAAATAATTGAGATAATTATTATTAACCTCACTTTTCACATGTAGAAATTGAGGACCAAATAAATGAAATGACTTGCTCAAGGTCATACAGTGAAGAATTGGATTGAGAATTAAATAATTAAGAATTAAAGCCCGCTCTATTGGATACTATGTCTATGAATTTACCTTACAAAAACTCCTTCACCTTAATTTCCAGTAGGCATTCCATTCTGTTCTCAATCAAAATGCAAAAGCACCGTTCATTTTTCAATGTATATATATGTTTGTTTTTCCTTTGGTTGCTAAATGGTCTATATAAGACTATATTAGACTGTAAGGTCCCAGGGACAGGAGCTATCTTCCTTATCTGGTATTGGGAGCATTGTGAGCAGATATGTATGTAACAAAGGCATTGAGTTTCCTCATTTCTTCATACACAATCACATAAGTGTGTCACATTTTAAAATTATTTTTGAAGCATCTCACTGTTGACTCAGTCTACAAATGAATTTGTTCTGGCCATGGAATATGCAATCAGATCTACTGAAGATCCAGATATTTTGGGATCAGGTGATTGATTTATCTAAAATTCCAGACTCAGACATAATTCTTCCCAAGGTCTTGGACTTATGGGCAAATTTTTATTCATTCAGTTCATAAGTAGTTTTAGCTTTTACTCTGTAAAAGGGTCCAGGGTGGAGAGTAGGGGCTCAGAAATGAAGAAGACACAGTCTCTGTCTTCTTCAAGCCACATGTTCAGAAATGCTCCCTTCCCTCCAAAATGGCAAAATCAGCAGCATAGAGGCAGGGCCTTTTCTTTGGTAATTACATTCGCAACACGGACACTATGGAAAAAGATTTTGTGTCATCTCACCAATATCTTCGGCTGAGTGCAATCTGCTTGGGCCTCTTCTGGCCTTGTGATAGGTCCTGGGAACTGAAATCTTATTTTGTTGGCATGGCAACAGTCCATCTCTTTACTTCCTTTTTTGTATATCTTTATTTTTGCTTGTCTCTCATCAACTTGATGAGTGTGTTTATAAACTGCATGTGTTTGTCCTACAACAAGAATCTTGAGTAGTTTAGAAGGAGCTAGGAAGACGAGGAGACCTTCCTCAGGGCGTGGACAAACTGTAGTCAGTCACTAGTATAAATTCTTGCATCCTATTAGAGACCAAATTTCTATATATGACCAAGTTAAAGTGAGGAGTAGACTGAAAGGGAAGGCCCCCAGGTCCCTTGCCTCAGCCTTAAACACAACAGCTCTGCTTCTATCTTTTTAATATGCACTAACCTTTCCCTTAACTGATCTTTATGTAAACGCTCTAGATTAAATACACTATCCATTCTCTGTGCAAAACTTTCTGGCCACTGGTAATACCCCAGTGAATAATTGTAACTAGTTGGCTAGTTTCTCCCTTTCTTTCTCTCTCTCTCCTGAGACAGGGTCTTGCTATGTTGCCCAGGCTGGAGTGCAGTGGCATGATTACAGCTCACTGCAGTCCTGACTTCCTGGGCTCAGGCAATCCTCTCATCCCAGCCTCCCAAGTAGCTGGGACTATAGATGTGTCTGCCATGCCTGGCTATTTCTTTAAAATTATTTTGTGTAACTATGGGGTCTTTCCATGTTGCCCAGGCTGTTTTTGAACCCTTGCTTCAAGCAATCATCCCACTTCAGCCTCCCAAATTGCTGGGATTACAGGCATAAACCACTGTGCCAGCCAGTTGGCTATTCTCTAATATGCCCACACCATTATCATATGCCACCAATCCTGTCTTACCTTACAAAGTGACAATTGTGTTTTTCCCAGAACCTGTTTGTGTTACTTGCACTTGTTTATCATAATTTTATTTTTAAAATTTTATTTAATTTTTTAATTATTACACTTTAAGTTCTGAGATACCTGTGCAGAACGTGCAGGTTTGTTACATAGGTATACAAGCGCCATGGTGGTTTGCTACACCCATCAATCATTCATCTAAATTAGGTATTTCTCCTAATGCTATCCCTCCCCTAGGCCCCCACCCCCTGACAGGCCCTGGAGTGTGATGTTCCCCTCCCTGTGTCCATATGTTCTCATTGTTCAACTCCCACTTATGAGTGAGAACATGCAGTGTTTGGTTTTCTGTTTTTATGTTAGTTTGCTGAGAATGATGGTTTCCAGCTTCATCCATGTCCCTGCAAAGGACATGAACGCGTTCTTTTTCATGGCTGCATAGTATTCCATGGTGTATATGTGCCACGTTTTCTTTATCCAGTCTATCATTGATGGGCATTTGGGTTGCTTCCAAGTTGTTGCTATTGTGAACAGTGCTGCAATAAATGTATGTGTGCATGTGTCTTTATAGTAGAATGATTTATAATCTAAAATGCCTAAATTAAGTTAAATTAAAATTATATGAACCAATGCAATATGAAGACAAAAGAAAGTAGTTTCTATAAAAACTAAGTTGCATGCATTGAAAAGACTCAAAAAAGACAGGTCACTAAAAATGTTGTATTAAATTAGATGTGAAAGATTGAGGACAAAATTGAAAACTACCTAAGGAGAATTAAACATGTAGCTTGCTTTGTGATTGTCTTTAAGTTCTTGCTTTCCTTAAAAATAAAAAAAAACCCTGAAACTGGAAGCCAATGCTGATGCATCATGAATGATACATTATGGCCGGGGAGAGGGGGAATTTATGTAGAAATGGTTACACAGAACTCAATCAGTTGACCCATAGTCAAAGAAAATGTCCTGGCCCTGCATGGAAAGATTAGCTAAGAAATATATCTTTACATGGAGTAAGTCAATATGGTGTATTCAGAAAAAAAAGTATTAAGGGTATGTGTGTAAGGAGGTTTAATGACTCCTTGCTTTAATTGAATTTTAAAATTAACTAACCAATATAAAATCCAGATTGAATTGGCTAAAAACTCGTTCGTAATACAGACTCCTGCTTAAAATTTTATCTTAAAAAAAAAAAAAGGAGAAGCATGAGAAGGTGGAAGGAGGAGGAGAAGGAGAGGAGGAGGATGAAGAGGAGGAGGAGGAGGAGGAGAATAAATAGAAGAATCATCCAGTGCTTCTCTAACTGTATGGGATGACTAGTTTTTTTTAAATTTCCAAGTTTTCATAGATGAATGCTTTTATAAAATAAAAATTTCAGGAAATGTGAAATTTCTCCATGTTTCTAAATGCTCACTCTCAGTTTCTAAACTTATCTCACACCTAATATCTCTATTGGCCAGTAACAAATAGTTGTGTGATTGGAGTAGGTCTGCACACTACACTTCGAGCAGCACTGAGTAGATCCAATGTGGAGCCAGTGTAACCACAAAGCCAGGAATCCAGCCCTGAAAGATGTCACAAACAAAGAGCCAGGTTCATTCAACCTGGGCAGTTTAACTCAATGGGGTACATCTCAGTGGTACCAGGTGCATGAATAGCCTAAAGTTTCCTTCATGACCAAATGTTAGGATATTATAAAGATATGGCATAAAAGAGCCCTGATATCATCCCTAAACTTCCATTTTGTATGACCTCCATACACATACAGAAATCCTTATGTACCTCAAGTCCTTCTATTATTGTGTGTTTTATAACTAATTTTCTTTGTCTCTCTTGATTATTTTGGACTCGTAGTACCTACCCAGTATGGCACTTTCTTAGCCTCCTGTCTAAGAAAGTTTTAACCCCAGAGTGTCCTATGTATATGGCCAGTGCAGGGAGCTGGGAGGCAGATGTTAGTATAACTGAGTCATGGATTTTATCAGTGGGAGAGTGAAGCTCAGAGACATTAATTACTCATCTAGGATAACCTAACAGGTAAGCACAAGATAAATTAATATTTTCATTCTGAAAAATGGTAACTTTTTAATTCAATTTATCTTATTGAGCACCCACTCTGTTCTCAGCATTATACTCAGACTAGAACTACAGAGATAAATAAAACACATCTCTGTATCATTCTCCCAAAGAGCTCAGGGCATGTTGGATAACACCACACATATCCTGATAATTATAATTCATTTGCTAAGTAATATAATAACAGTGTTATAGAAGAGAAAAATAGGTAATTTTATCTAGAAATGTGTGAGAATTATGGAAGAATTCACAAAGGATGTAACACTTGAGATGGAGCCTTAAATAAAATGTTGAATGTCTGTAGGAAGAGAGAGTAGAACAGGGACTGGACATAATACATAGACTAAAAATTCATAGCAAATTCAGACTGCTCAAAGAATGACAAAGTGTCTAGTGTAGCTAGAATGTAGGATGTGCCAACGATTGTGGGAGTTAGTGAGTGATGGTTCATACTCCTGGAATTATAGGTGGGTCCAAGCGATAGAGGATCTTCAATGCTGAAGAACTTTGACTTTGGTGGGGAGCCTTGATAGGGCTCAGAGAAAGACAAGTGACATGACTGTTCTTGCCTTATTTTTTTCTTCTCTTGGTACATCATTTTTCTTGCCTAGCATGTGGGAACACTATAATATATAATATTTACTTTAAAGTGTTATTGTGAGTATCAAGTTATAGTTTGGAAGTTGTGAACTTTAACATGGTATTATCTAAAAGGTATTTTGAGATATCATCATCAGTTCCTCCCTTCCTTTTTTCTTTCCTTCCTTCTTTCTTCATCTATAATCTAGCATGTAAGGTTTGGTAGAGGGAGGAGACAGAAACTAAAAAATAGAGAACAATTGTTAAGCGCAATGCAACCATGAGCTTATTCAGGGAAAGTTCTGTATGTGAGTTGTGAAGACTGTGAAATCAAGGAGCATTTTGTTTTGTTTTGTTGTATTTTTTAAATGGGAAGATGAGTCTGATCTAGAGTCCTGGGTCTGGATTAAGGGCAGGAACTGGATGGGAAGGAAACTGTCAAGGAAGCACAGTAGCCTGAGATTCTGGATCCTCTATGTGCTCATCAAATTTAAAAAGTTAATACAGGAATCTCTATGGCAGGGCGCACCATTTCCAGAAAAACCTTGTCTGCTGAGTAGTCTACTCAGGGCTCCTTTCATGTCTTTGTTCCTTAGACTACAGATAAAGGAGTTGATCAAGCAGTTATAATTGTATACATGATAGCAGCTATCTTATTATTCCTTCCTGCTGAGTAGGCAAAAGAGGAGAGAAGGTAGACTCTAATGATGGACCCACAGAAGACCTGGAACACAAGTCAGAGATGGGAACCACATGTAGAGAATGTTTTCTACTTCCCCTTGGCTGATGGAAACTCCAAGCATATTGCTGCCAATATGGGCATAGAAGACAAGAAAGGAAGGTGAAGGGGATGAAGATAATTACTTCCACAATGACAATAATTATCAAGTTGTTGATGTGGGTGTCTGAGCAAGCAAGCCCTAAAATGGGTTCCAGGTCACGGAAGAAATGTGAAATCACAGAAAGTTAAGTGACTCAGCAGACTGAGCTGCAGTATTGAGACAAGACTGGGGATCACCCATGGAGTCACAACCAACAGGGCACAGATCTTGGGACTCAGTAATACCACATATAGTGTAATGGGTGACAGACAGCAATGTATCAGTCTTATGTCATGTTTGTCAACAGAAAATTGTCCAGATCCACCAGGAACATTTAAAACTACATTTGTGCGGGGCATCCTTTAAAGGATATGGTTGGATTCTGGCTTTGAATATCTGCCAAAATTTTGGGGACTGTAGTGGTTGTGAAGTAGATGTTAGTGAAAGACAGATTGTCAAGGAAGAAGTATGTGGGGCCATGGAGGTGAGCATCACTGATAATGGCCAGGATGATAAGTAAATTTCTTACCATAGTGACCAGATACGTGCATAGAAACTGCATGAAGATAAACTGCTGCTCTTTAGACCTCACCGTGAGTCCCAGGAGAAAGAATTCAGAGATAGTAGTTCAATTTCCTTGGTGCATGGTTCTGATGTGTCTAAAAGGGGAAAAATTTTAACTTCATTGTAAAATGGCAACATGACACAAAAGCCCACCAGTGTATTATACTACATTATAGAACAGAATGAGGACTTGGAACCAGAAACTCTTGGGTCATATTCTCCCCCTACTAAAATACGAGTTTCGTAAGGACATGGATTTTATCTTTTATGTTCAGTGCTGTACATCAGTACTAAAGACAGTGCCTGTCACATAGTAGGTGATTAACAAATATTGATTGGATTTATACAGGAATGAGTGAATAAATGAAAAGAATATTCTGGAATTATAGCTCACTATCTTCATGACATTGTTATCTGTGCTTTTCTAAAGCTATTTAATCAATTTTGAAATGTGGAGAATATCCACTTTACAGGAGTTTTGTGAGGATTACAAGGACGCCCGTAAAATGCCCAGGCCTGCATTTTAGCTATTACTGCACAAATAGTAGCTGCTGTCATTCACTAATTTAGGAGAATCACAGACTCTAAAGGCAAAAATAAATCTCCAGAGATGATCTGAACCAGTCCCTGCCTTTGGGCATGCAAGTGCCCAAATATGCTGCTGATCACTTTTTCATGCTCCAGATGCCCTTAGAGCATCTGATTAAAAATTTTATCCTGTATGAAATTCAGTACTTCCTGAAATCTTTCTTGTTTTCACATCTCAACAAGGAAAAAGTAGTTATCTATATTTAATGGTGCAGAAAAATAATGTAAAAATATCCACTAAATTAAGCAACATACAGGTAGTGTTTAGTGTCCTTAACAAGATCATTTGTAGTGGAGTTGATTGGGCATAAACCAAAATGAAGAAAGCTTAGGGTTAGCACTTTAAGAGTTAGTGTTTATTGAGGTTTACTATGTTGTAGCATCCTTCTAAATGCTTTACATGGCTTATCTTATCAAATATTCACCACAATCTTATGAGTTAAGTAGGACTACTAAGATGTTCAATTTACAGATAAGGAAATCAAGGATTAAAGAGGTTGAATAAGTTCATTAAATTGATATATAGTCAGTATAGTGGAGTCAGGATTCTGAGCTCAGTCAGTCTAATTTCAGAGCCCTCTTGCTATATTGCTACTATACTACTATGTCTTCATGTATGTGAAGGAGGGGGTCAAGAAATAATATTTGTTGAGAATCACCTATGTTCTAGGACCTAAGATCATGCTCAGCCGAAGTCACAAAGCTAGTAAGTGCTGGAGCTAGGCTTTGAATCTTAACTTGAAAATATTTTTGCCATATCTGTACAAATCCAAATTAGAGGAAATGGGCTTACAAATGGAAAGATTTGTCTTTGCTTAGTCCACTTCGTACCTCATCTAAATTGTTCTATATGCTACTGTGAGATCCATTATACAATCGCTACTTACACAGAGGCCTGCCATGTCTTCATACCACCTTCCCTGTCCAACATTAAACAGCCATTGTGTAGATTCACATACTTTTGCAGGTTTGCTGTTTTGCTTCGTACCTGCTATGAAAAAAGAGGTTGGTAGCACTAATGAATAGTTGGAGCAAGACTGCAGGAAGAACATTACACTTATTTAATAGCGCATTTTTTCTAAGTACTATAGCAATACTCATTTGCATACTAACAAATAAATGTGCTAATTATAAATCAGGCAGGATCAGGTCTGGTGAGACCTCTGCTTGGCAACACTTAGCCATTTTGTTTGTATAGAATGCACTGAAAATAATAAAGTGGCATATTATTATGTACATGTAGTCTAGGCTTTTCATTAATGTAGATTGTATTAGCAAAGTTTAGCAGCCCACATTCCTGATCCGACCTTCAAGGCACCATATCAGCTAGTTTCATTTGATTGTTCTCATCTACTCTGCCCAAGCTGACACCATCTTTTACAATTAAGTGTATGTCTATCTTCAGTCTTTCAACCTTTATACTCAGGTCGCTAATTTGATACAATACTTCTCCAATGGATGTGCTGAGCAAATGTTTGTGTTTTGGGTTTGAGACTCCCCTCCTACGGAAATTTCCAGATGTTTTATAGCTAATAGCTATTTGTACTGATATTTGTAGCTCATAGCTATGAAACAGTTCCACTTCCTCCACTTAAAAAATTATTAGTGATTTTTCCAGCCATAGATGTAAAGCTTTCCTCCTTCTAATGCAGAAAAAGACAGAGAAAAGGTCTGGAACAGGATTGAAAATCTCAACTGCTTATGTTGTCTCTCCACCTGAATTTAGAAAAAGAATCACCCTGGGACTCAGGTCACAATCCTCAAGACTCCTTATTAGAAACAATTCCCAACTCCATCATCTATGGACCAAGTCCTTTCTACTGGGATATATTGGTATTCACTGATTTCCTGAGATGTAAAATATATATATATATATATAACTAAAAATAAAATTAAACCTTATATCTCTGTTACATTTATACTCTAGTTAGAAAACTAAAACATCAACATTTGAAGAAAGAAAAATTTCACCCTCCTTTATACCTAATAGTTGCCTTTAGCATCTCCATATAATCCAATAATGAATTGACTCAGGTAATATTTAGAGAACATTAAGAATGAAAGCCGCTGGGTACGGTAGCTCACGACTGTAATCCCAGCACTTTGGGAGGCTGAGGTGGGCGGATCACCTGAGGTCAGGAGTTTGAGAGCAGACTGGCCAACATGGTGAAACCCCATATCTACTAAAAATACAAAAACTGGTTGGGTGTGGTGCCAGGTGCCTGTTCCCAGCTACTTGGGAGGCTGAGGCAGGAGAATCGCTTAAACCCAGGAGATGCAGATTGCAGTGAGCCGAGACCATTGCACTCCAGCTTGGGCAACAAGAGCAAAACTCCACCTCAAAATAAATACATACATACATACATACATACAACAAAAAAGAATGAAAGCGATACTGGAGTTCTTATTATTTGTCAGGCACTGTTCTAAGCCCTTCATGTGTAGTAACTCATTTATTTTTGTAATAATATTATGAGGTAGGTAAAATTATGATCCTTTTTTCACAATGAAGAAACCGAGGATAGAAAAATGTTATGTGACTTACCCAAGGGTTTCTAGGTTCTTAACCACTGTCTTACACTATCTCTAAATAATCATAAGGGAGCTCTAGAAAAAAAAATCTCATCCAGAGAGCTTGGCCAAAAATTATCTTCTCAAAATTCCATCTTATCATTCTCACTCCCTCCAGTATCAGCAAATATCTTTACCACCTACTCAACCCTACCTCCAAACTTCCACCACTAAATCTAGAGACAATTCTGCCTCCAAATTTAGATATAGACATCTCGACTCTTCTCTTTTCCTTCATGTTACCATGGAGGTATATACTTCCTTCTATTAAAAGAAAATCCCTCCACCTATATTCTGGATTCCATCCCCTTTTGCCTTCCCAAAAGCCTTAAGGTATCAGTTAGCTGCTTGCTTGTTGATATCTTCAACCAATATTTCTCTACTGCGTTCTTGCTTAGGCTTTTAAACATGTTCTAATATTTTAAACGTGTTCTAATATTTTAAACATGTTCTAATAAACAGACAAATAAAACACTCTGGATTCTTTAGCCCTCTCAGTTACTCAGCAATCACACTGCTACCATTAAACACAAATTTCTTGAATTGTTTACATTTCTGTTTCCATTTCTTCACTTCAACCCACTCCAATCTGTTTCTTGCCCCACACGACTTCACTGAAATAGCTCTTGATAAGGTCACAATGACACTCACATTGTTAAATTCACCCTTCTTGGCAACTCAACAGCATTCACGTCAGATGATTAGTCTCCTTTTTAACATACTCTCTTTCCTTTGATTTTGCAAATGTTACTCCCCTGGGTTTCCTTCTGTCTCTTCTACCATTCTATCTCCAACTCTTTTCATGGCTCTTCTATATAATTCTTAAATGTTGTTTTGATTTCACAGAGATTTTCTTACTCACTCTACTCTCCTTAGAATAAAATTATCCACTTTCATGACTTCAGTTACCATATTTATGTTGATGACTCTCAGTTTCTTATCTCTAGTTTAGCTCTCTCTTCTGAGCTTCAAAGCCATACACTTAACTTACTATTTGCTATTATCTTCACTTGTATATCGCATAAGTACCTCAAATTCAGTATTTTCCAAACCAAACTTATTATCTACTCATCCCACTGCCTGAAACCAATCTTGGCCCTCCTCCATTTTTCCTTACCTCACAGAATTATAGCACTATCAATTTTTGTCATTTTTGACACCTCTTATTTCTCTTTCTTAAGATGCAATTATTTAAGTCCTATAGGTTCCCCATCTTTAATATCTCTCAAATGTATCCACTTTTCTCCATCACTCCATTCTAAGCCACCAATGATGCTTCTGCTTGTACTTTTCTTCCTTCCAAACAGTCTCTATGCTAATGCTTTTTAGTGACTTCCTGTTCCTTGTAGTTTAAGGTCCTTAATTATTTTTCTTCAACTTTTACTCTAAGTTCAGGAGTACATGTGCAGGATGTGCAGCTTTGTGACAGAGGTAAACATGTGTCATGGTGGTTTGCTGCACAAATCATCCCATCACTGAGGTATTAAGCCCAGCATCCATTAGCTATTCTTCCTGGTGCTGTCCCTCCCCTCACTCCTCCCACAGGCCCCAGTGTGTGTTGTTCCCCTCCCTGTGTCCATGCATTCTCATTGTTCATCTCCCACTCAGAACGAAGAACATGTGGTTTGATTTTCTGTTCCTGCGTTAGTTTACTGAAGATAATGGCTTCCAACTCCATCTATGTCCCTGCAAAGGACATGATCTCATGCCTTTTTATGACTGCATAGTATTCCATGGTGTATATGTACCATATTTTCTTTATCCAGTCTATCACTGATGGGCATTTAGGTTGATTCCATGTCTTTGCTACTGTGAACAGTGCTGCATTGAACATACACGCACATGTATCTTTATAATAGAATGATTTATATTCCTTTAGGCATAGCCAGTAATGGGGTTGCTGGGTCAAATGGTATTTCTGCCTCCAGGGCTTTGAGGAATTGCTACACTATCTTCCACAATGGTTGAACCTATTTACACTCCCACCAGCAGTCTAAAAGTGTTCCTTTCTCTGCACAACCTCCCCAGCATCTGTTGTTTTTGAGTTTTTAATAATCGAAAGGTCTTGAATTATTAAGGAATCCTGTAAAGCCTGGTCTTCTCCTGAATCCTTATGTTGTGCTACTTTCTCCTTCTTTTGGTTTCCTCAAGAGCCTCAAGTCTCTTCTTTCCTCACTGTTTTTTCCTATGCCTGTATTCTCTGTCTGGAAGGCAATAACTCCTCATCAGCTAAATCATGTTCTGACTTTAGGTCTTAATTTAAATATTCCCTCTTTAAGTATACTTTCTCTGACCTCTCAAGACTGGGTTAGACCCTTTGCAGTGACATCCCATAGCCACCTATACATCTCTTAGAAAAAAAATTTATGTCAACTACTTATCTTTTCTACTATTTTGTAAATTGTATGAGGATAGGGACCATGTCTTTCTTCTGCTCTATCCCCAATGCTTACCACAGTGCCTGAAAAATAGTTGGTACTCAATAATTTATACATAATTTAACTAATAGGAGAATAGAAATTATATATAGAAGAGTTAATCTGGGGTGGCAATGGGGAAACATGGAAGACTTTAAGGAGGAAATGACTTTTGAATTGAGTCTTGAAGAACGATAAGGGGGTTGGGGCATTCTAAAATTCAAGAAATCATCTGTAAAGATACAGTGGTAGAAATTTTGAGGCCTCAAAGTACGAGACGTATGCAGAAACTTAGAGTTGTCCAGTATGGCTATAGCACAGAAGAGAGTGGTGGAAGGTAAGACTAGCAAGATGTGTTCATGATGTGAAAGTCTGTGTTAACCATCTGATTAATAAAGTCTGGTAGCATCTGAGAAAAACAGCAAGTATTATTCTGTGTTGTGGAAAATTCAGAATTCCACAGAATTCAGCAAGAAATTCCACAGAAAAACAGCAAAACAGAATTCCACAGAAAAACAGCAAGTATTATTCTGTGTTGTGGAAAATTCAGAACTGCAAAATTCAGAATTCTGAATTGTAGAAAATTCAGAATTCAGAGCAGACTGAGACGTACCAGTCAGTCTCAGATGTTAGTCTCAGGACTAACATCAGAAATACAAAGCAAAATGGCTATAAATAATTGTTTTTTTCCTTTGTGTTTTCACTTCTCTCTTCGGCGGCTCCCTAGCGACTGACTCCCTGTGTCTCGTGACCAGAGAGCATGTCTGGGACCTGCTTAACATTCTAAGGCACTAGAGAGATGGCTGAGTATAAAGACAGAGGAATGAGGCATCATGTCTGACTCTTGCAGACACGTCAGCACAATTCCCCAGGCCAGTAGAAAAATTGTGTCTATTCATGCCCCTTTTGTGTTCCTTTTTCAGCTTAGTGAATCACATTACAGCTTTCAATGGATTCGCCATTTCTTTAGGAGCCCTGGACTTTCTAGAGGAGATTTGTGAATCTTTAGGCAGTTGGTATTCAGTATTGCTATGCCTGATTTTTTAAAAAGAGGCATATTTGGAAACAGAGGACACTGACACTGACCTTTTCTCTGAGTGGCAGCCTTTGCATACGTCATAGCAAATGCATTTAGGAATTGCTCATTTGTGGGGGCTGTTCAGAGGCAGGGGAAGGGAAGTGTCCTGGGAATTGACAACAAGCAGCAAAACAGTGCAGAAAGAAAAAGAGACATTCAAACATGATGAATGCATCATTGTTGCTTTGAAAATATTGGTGCTTCCTCATTTGGAAGTTCTTGAGTTCTTGGTTGAATACAGGTTTGTTTGTTTTGACACAGAGAATCATAAATGTGCCTATGGTTTTAGTTTCACTTCTGTTATGAACTACCTGAGTGATCTTTGTAAAGTCCTCTCTCCGGTTATTCGCCTTGTCCTCTGTAAAATGAGAGGGTTAAACTAAATTATCTCTACATTCCCTTCCCACTCTGATATTTGACAATTCCATGATTTCCAATTGGATACATTTATGCATGCTGTGGCAGAAACATGATTGCATACGACTTGAAGGTGGGTAGAAATAGCACAATTGGGAGAGATCCAAGATGGCCGATTAACAACAGCTCAGGATTGTAGCTCCCAGTGAAAGCACAGAGAGCGAGTGGACGCCGCAATTTCCGACGAATTTCTGTGGAACACAATCTGGGAAATTCCCGGCGGACGAGCCACACGGGTCGCCAGCGCGAATCTTTTGGCCAGCGCAGCTGTTTTGCCTGTGCCCCGGCGCAGCGCAGCGCTTCTCAGTGCGGAGTATATGCGACTGGGTGCCCCCTGAGTCGGGCTCAGCTGGTCCCATCTCCACAAGGAGAACAGCAATTGGAAGCGCTGAGGACTGAGAGTTTCACAGTAAGCACAGCTGAACCCGGGAAGGCCTAGCTCTGTGGGGAAAGGGCGTCCGCCGAAGGAAAACTAAGAAACAGAAAAAACTTCATCACCA